>PVKV010009646.1:29942-80045 GCA_004027835.1 Alouatta palliata | reverse complement strand
TACAGAAAGTCTTACTGTTTTCATTGCTGTCTCAGTGATTTTCAGCACACACGTGTATTGCTTTTTTCTTTTTAACCAACCTTGAGTTGTAATTTACATACATAAAAAGCACCCATTCTTTTCTTTTTTTTTTTTTTTTTTTTTCCCAGACGGAGTCTCACTCTGTCACCCAGGCTGGAGTGAAGCGACACAATCTCGGCTCACTGCAACTTCCACCTTCTGGGTTCAAGCGATTCTCCTGCTTCAGCCTCCCCAGTAGCTGGGACCATAGGTGCTAACCACCACACCTGGCTAATTTTTGTATTTTCAATGGAGATGGAGTTTCACCATGTTGGCCAGGCTGGTCTTGAACTCTTGACTTCAGGTGATCTTCCCACCTCAGCCTCCCAAAGTGCTGGGATTACAGGTGTGAGCCACAGTCCCCGGCCGTAAAATGCACCCATTCCAGGTGCAGAGATGTATGACTTTTGGCAAAGGTAAACTTCTCCCTTCCAAGTGCTAACCAGGCTCAACCCTGCTTAGCTTCCAAGTTCAGGGTGGTATGGCTGTAGACGATAAATGTATCCACTTGAATAACCACAATCACAATCAAGATATAAGGCATTTCCATCACCCCAAAATGTTCCTATGTGCCTCTTCAACCCCTGGCCCCAGAAAAACACTAATTTGATTTCCAGCATTACAGATTACATTCACTTCTTCTAGAACTTCATATACATGGAATCACAGTATGTGTGCCTGTGGCTGGCTTCCTTCATTCAGCATGTTTTAGAAATGCATCCATGCTGTTGCATGTATCAATCGTTCCTTCTTTTATTGCTGAATATTATTCCATGGTTTCGTTTGTTTTTTTTTTTTTTTTTTTTTTTGAGACGGAGTCTCGCTCTGTTGCCCAGGCTGGAGTGCAATGGCAAGATCTCAGCTCACTGCACCTCCACCTCCCTGGATTCAAGCGATTCTCCTGCCTCTGACTCCCGATTAGCTGAGATTACAGGCCCGCCACCACTCCCACCTAATTTTTGTATTTTTAGTAGAGACCGGGTTTCACCATGTTGGTGAGGCTGGTCTCAAACTATTGACCTCAGGTGATCTGCTTGCCTCAGCCACCCAGAGTGCTGGGATTACAGGCGTTACAGGTATGAGCCACCATGCCCGGCCAGTATCGTCTTGTTTATCCATTCACCTGTTGATGGACATCTGGGCTGTTTCCAGCTTGGATTCATTATGAATAAAGCTGTAATGAGCATCAGAGTACATAACCTTTTTTTTTTTTTTTTAATTTAATTAATTTATTTTTTAAGATGAGGTTTCACCATGATGGCCAGGCTGGTCTTGAACTCCTGACCTCAGGTGATCCACCCACCTCGGCCTCCCAAAGTGCTAGGATTACAGGTGTGAGCCACCGCACCCCGCCTATATCCTTTTTTTAGACATAACTTTTCATTTCTCTTGGGTAGATACGTAGGAGTGGAATTGTTGAATCACATGTTAAGTTTGCGTTTAAGAAACTGAGGAGCTGTTTTTCAAAGCATTTGCATCATGGTACATTCCCACTTACTTGTTCGGTACTTTCAGGAGTCAGATTTGTGTTCTCTGGGGTAAGACAATGTGTTAGTCACAGTTCTCTAGAGGGACAGAACTGATGGAACAGATATACATAAAGGGGAGTTTATTAAGTCTGATGTTTGAGGGCAGGAAGCATCCAGCATGGGAGGAAGATGTAGGCTGGGAGGCTAGGCCAGTCGCTCCTTTCACATTCTTCTGCCTGCTTATATTCTAGCTGTGCTGGCAGCTGATTAGATGGTGCCCAGCCAGATTAAGGGTGGGTCTGCCTTTCCCAGCCCACTGACTCGCATGTTAATTTCCTTTGGCAACACCTTCACAGACACACCCAGAATTGTATCCTTCAATCAAGTTAACACTCAGTATTAACCATTACAGACGATATCTTCATTGGGCTCAAGGTAGCTCCAATACATCACGGTGAGTGTAAAAAAGATATCCCCAGAAATGTCATTTTAGGTGGAAGAAAGTAAGCTCCATCTATAGGTGACCTTGTCTTCTGCCCCTAGTAATTTTGCAGGGCCTGTGCCAAGCACAGCCCTTTGGGTCCAGAATTGCTTTCAAGGAGGGAGCTTTGATGGGCTGAGGGTCGCCTGATCTTGAGCTGACGTGATTGCACTACTGACCTGCTTAGTTCCCCTTGACAGACTCTGGAAGGGAAGGGACTTCTGAGTATTCTCAATCCCGGCAAAGTCCAGGATCATGAGGCTGGGGTGGAATGAGGGTCGGGCCCCCAGGCCACAGGCAGTGATAGTGATTGCTTACACATCTTGACAAGTATAAAAACACAGGCTATTCGGAGCTGCAGGGCAAAGGGGTGGTGCGGAGGGACTCTGAAACAGGCCTCTTGATGACTAAATCCTTCCGTCGCCCCAGCCCCAATCCCAAAGCAGTTTCTCTCACCTGTCAGTTCACTTAAGAAAGGGAAGGGCTCTCAAGGAAAGGAAGAGAGGGACTCCCAAGCCCCTTGGTCACTACAAAGAGGCCACTGCAGGGCCCAGCCACCTTCAGGTACAGTCATTGTCTTTCCAGAGCAAGGCTGCTACATGCAACCGAGAAATAGGTGAAAAGGCAGGGGGTCCACTTGGAGGAAATGACCCTTCTTCCCAAGGACGGTAAAGAAGGGATGAGGCTTGGCAGAGGGGGATGAAGGAAAGCCCAGAGGTGCAATGGTTTGGAAGGGTGCAGGGACAAGGTGGCAAGCAAGACTGGAGGCTTCCCTCTTCCTCAGGAGCAACTGATGGGGACAAAGTCTTGGGGGGAACCCAGTGCGTCCAACCCCCAATGTCAGCATGAAGGGCCAATGCCAGAAGCAGATCTGTGACAGTGAGGGCGACATTCTCCCTGCTCCCTCCTTGGCACAATAATAAAGACTACATTTCCCAGCCTCCCTTGCGATTAGGTGTGACCGTGGGGCGCATCCTGGCCAATGACATGTGAGCAGATCCATCACGTGGCCACTCCCCGGCCCTTCAATGGGAGGGGGAGGCGGAGGGGGAGAGGGAGCGGGCAGTGTCAGCGCGTCTGAGGACTTCGTGGGGCAGAATTTTGTTTTGTTTTGTTTTGTTTTTTCTTTTGAGACAGGGTCTCACTGTCTTGCCCAGGCTGGGGTGCAGTGTCGCAACCTCGGCTCCCTGCAACCTCCGCCTCCTGAGTTCAAGCGATTCTCCTGCCCCAGCCTCCCGAGTAGCTGGGATTACAGGCACACACCACCACACCCAGCTAATTTTTGTATTTTTAGTAGAAATGGGGTGTCACTATGTTGGCCAGGCTGGTCTCGAACTCCTGACCTCGTAATCCACCCTTCTCAACCTCCCAAAGTGCTGGGATTACAGGTGTGAGCCACCATGCCCGGCTCTTCCCTCCACACTCCAGATTTTGCTCTGTCGCCCAGGCTAGAGTGCAGTGTTGTGATCTTGGCTCACTGCAACTTCCACCCCCTAGGTTCAAGCAATTCTCCTGCCTCAGCCTCCCTAGTAGCTGGTAGTACAGGTGTGCACTACCATACCCGGCTAATTTTTGTATTTTTAGTAGAGACGGTTTCACCGTATTGGCCAGGCTGGTCTGGATTATGTCACTGGGATTAATTTACTCGGTAGAAACACATACGTGCACCCGCATGTGTCCGACGTGAGCAGTGGCCCACAACCCGACGGCCAGGGAGAGGTGTCTGGAACAGAGACCGGAGCGGGCCAGGATCAGCCTCTCAGGCCGGCCCCTGTCTTCAAGCATGGCCAAGAATGGGGCTGCCAGCTACCAGATCTGGGCAGCATCAGCAGCACCTCCTCTCAGGCTGGATGGCACTATCAGGGAAGGAGGATGGGGCCTGAGATTGTCGAGTCTCCGAGTCTGGCCCTGTGGCATCACAGGCTGCGGACAGCACTGGGTGACCGTGGGCTCTCCATTCCCGCCCCACCCTGGCCCACCGCCTGGGCAGCTTTCCACTCACACAGGCAAATGCGGTCTGATGGGCTTTTTCCAGGCGGGGTCGATGGCCTGGCCCAGCAGGAGCCACGGGGACAGGACGAGGTGGGGACCATTCCTGGACAGTCGGGGGAGATGAGGTATGACCCTGAGTCCCTGTGGCTGGGGCAGGGGGCGGGTAGCAGCTTTGCTGGGGGCAGAGGGAGGTCGGGAGGGGGAGATCAGCAGTGCCCCCAACCCACATCCTGTTTTCAGAATATGGGGCCCAGCATGTGCTTTTTCCCTTGGACGTTCTCCAGGGCAGTGTCCCCCACCCAGGCCCACTCCCAAGGGAAGCCTGCATGAGGGTGGGAGGGTTCCCCAGCACACGCAAGCAGGGGCTCACCTAGAGTTTTTCCAGTGGGGGCTGGGACCCTGAGCTGGAAGGGGTGGTGGGTGGAAGGCACATCCCCTCCCCTTCCTAAAAGCGGGCCTGAGGGTTTCTGTCAGCAGATGGAAAACCACACAGGCCCCCATGGCTGGCAGGGAGAGGAACTGTGGCCGAGGTGGTGAGTCCCGCTACACTTCCTCCTCGAGAGACAGATATGACCTCCCTCCAGTGCCTGCACCCACCAGCCCACAGAAGCCTGGCACAGAGGCAGCCCCTGCTGGGCACTGTCAGGCCCTGGGACACCACCTGGGAAGCTCAGCCAGGCTGGATAATTCCACGAAAGGCTCAATTGCTTGGGCTCCAGAACCAGTAGGGCCCCGCTTAGGCCTGGACCTGCTATTTACCGGCTTTGTAACAGCAGGCATGTGGCTTAGACCCTCTGAGTCTCAGTTTCCCCAGGTGTAAACAGTGCCCTCCTGCCACTGTTGACAGAGAAATGAATGAGCTCGTTGGTATTAAGGAGCTAACCGGGCTCCACACCGGGCCTGACCCAGCAGGTGCGCAGGTGAGGCGGGGTGTGCTATGCACTCAGGCGGACCCCTAGGAAGGCAGAGCAGACAACCAAACATCTCAGCCTGGAGTGCCCCCTCCCTGACCACTCAGAACACAGCTTCCCCTGCCACTCCGGGCAGTAGGAAGGGACTCTCAATTCAGAGCATTCCTGGGCGGGGGAAGAAGTCTTCTCTCTATTCTTCACATTATAAAATGACACGCATGGTGGCTCACGCCTGTATTCCCAGCACTTTGGGGGGCAGAGGCAGGAGAATCGCTTGAACCTGAGAGACAGAGGCTGCATTCAGCCAAGATAGCGCCACTGCACTGCAGCCTGGGCGACAGAATGAGACTCCATCTCAAAAATAAATAAATAAATAAATAAATAAATAACATGTTTATTATAGCAAAGCTGGAAATTACAGAAAAGTGGGAAGGAAACCAAAGATTTTATTTAACTACTAAAGCCAGCCACTTGGGATATTTTAATGGTTTTCCATATGGAATTTTTTTTTTCCAGGTCCAAGGGTGTTTCGGTTCTCTGTCACATGGTTGGGAACTCAATATTAAGAACTAGAGAATCGCAGCTACTCAGGAGGCTGAGGTGTGAGGATCACTTGAAGCCAGGAGTTCAAGATCAACCTGGACTAATAGAGAGACTCGTCTCAAAAAAAGATGTAGAGCTGGAAGGAAACTTGGGGGTCAGCAGGCCTGGCCACCTTGGTTGATGAGGCAGGAAAGCCTGGCTCAGTCCGGCCAAACGATTTGTCCCAGGTGAGTGGTGGCAGAGCTGGACCCAGAAGCTGTTGGATGTTCGCTGCCCCTTAAACTCCAGCAGCAAAACGTCTTCACAGGGCATGATTAGTGCATAGTGGATCTAGGTTCCAGGCTGAGAGTCTGCCTGGGAAGGGCGTCCAGGAACCCTCCAGCTCCCTCGATAAAGTATGTGGCGCTGGTTAACCCCCTCCCCCATTTCCAGATGGAGACTTAGCTATGAGGCGGGGAGATGGGGGGCCAGAAAGTGAAGGCCGGATAGCCCAGCAAGGGGCGTGGCCCGTGCTGTTCCCAAGGGCGGAGCCAGCCAGCAGGGTCACCCTGTTCCTTTAAGAGAAGGGGGAGCGCTAGCCCCTCTCAGCCATCCTGTCCTGTCCTCCATCCCGGCCAAATCCGAAAAGGAAAATGAAAGAGGGAGCAGGAGGCGCCGGTCCCAGCCACCTCCCAAGGTCCCTGGCTCAGCTCTGACACCCCAGCCCTGGCCCCAGGGTGAGTAGGGTTGGGTGATGGTCTAGGGGCACCAGGGGTGTGTGGGGACCTGTGTGAGTGTGGGGTGGGGGCGGCACTCAGGAGATGTGGAGGCTGGAGGCACAGGAGGCGGGGGAGGAGAGGGGAGAGGCCTGGGCCCGCATTCCTACCACGCTGGAGTAGGAAAGCAGGGACACCTCCGACAAAGAACCCTGTGACAGTTATGAAAGCAGGGTTGCCTCTATGCCAGCCTCCCCACCTGAGAGGAGTTCACTACAGTCAAAATGGTGAGAGAAATAGTGGGCCGCGAAAGAAATGGTCTGGCTGCCTCTGCCACTCTCCCCTCTCCCAAGGGCACCAAATTGGGTCTGGAGGCCGGGGTTCGAGGCTCCACTCTTCCCACAGCATCCTTGACAGCTAAGGGTACCGCTGGGTTTCTGTTTCCACCAGGCAAGTCAGGGGCTGGCCCAGCTGATCTCCAAGATCCTTCCTAAGAATCTGGGATCCTGAAGATCCCAGGGTCGAACCGCGACGGCCCACAGGGGTGCGGCTAAAACGCAGATGGGGGCTCCTCCCCAGCACGCATTGGCTCCAAAGAGAAGGGAACCCATAGTTGAGCGTCGCTTGCTCACCTCGGGCCCTCCCGTGGCCCTCCCTTTCACACTGGTCTCCTCGCTAAACGCGGGCCTCTCCCACCCCCCGTGACTCACCCTGAAGTCAGAGAAGGCCCAACGACCCCCACCCCGATAGTCGTGGAAGGGGCGGGGGTCCCTGACCTGCCCCAGACCCTGACTCCCCGCCCCGCGTCTCCAGCGCCATGGGGGAGTGGGCGTTCCTGGGCTCCCTGCTGGACGCCGTGCAGCTGCAGTCGCCGCTCGTGGGCCGCCTCTGGCTGGTGGTTATGCTGATCTTCCGCATCCTGGTGCTGGCCACGGTGGGCGGCGCCGTGTTCGAGGACGAGCAAGAGGAGTTCGTGTGCAACACGCTGCAGCCGGGCTGTCGCCAGACCTGCTACGACCGCGCCTTCCCGGTCTCCCACTACCGCTTCTGGCTCTTCCACATCCTGCTGCTCTCGGCGCCCCCAGTGCTGTTCGTCGTCTACTCCATGCACCGGGCCGGCAAGGAGGCGGGCGGCGCGGAGGCAGCGGCGCTGTGCGCCCTCGGGCGGCCCGAGGCCCAGTGCGCGCCGTGCGCCCTGCGCGCCCGCCGCGCGCGCCGCTGCTACCTGCTGAGCGTGGCGCTGCGCCTGCTGGCGGAGCTGACCTTCCTGGGCGGCCAGGCGCTGCTCTACGGCTTCCGCGTGGCCCCGCACTTCGCGTGCGCCGGCCCGCCCTGCCCGCACACGGTCGACTGCTTCGTGAGTCGGCCCACCGAGAAGACCGTCTTCGTGCTCTTCTACTTCGCCGTGGGGCTGCTGTCGGCGCTGCTCAGCGTGGCCGAGCTGGGCCACCTGCTCTGGAAGGGCCGCCCACGCGCCGAGGAACGCCACAACCGCTGCAACCGTGCGCTAGAGGAGACGCAGAAGCTGCTCCCGCCGCCGCCGCCGGCCCTGCCCTCCCCGAGCCCTGGCCCCGAGCCCTGCGCCCCGCCCGCCTATGCGCACCGGGCGCCGGCCAGCCACCGCGACGGCGGCCACGGCCGCGGCAAGGCGTCACCGGACACCGGCCGCGGGGACCTGGCCATCTAGCGGCGGGCCCTGCCTCGCGCGAGCTGGACGACGAGGGCCGGACCCCGCCACCTAAGCCCGCACCGCAGAAGCCAGAAGCCGCTTCCGCCAGAGCTGTCGCCGGACCTGCCCCGGCAGGAGACGAGCAGTAGCGACGGCCCGCAGGCCGCAGCGCTCTTGCCTCGTACTGCCTCCCAGCGGCTGCGTGCGGCACCTGGGGCCGGCCCAGCTGTGGGCGGAGAATGAACTCAGGCAGGTCCAGGTGGAAAGGAAGGAGGCCAGTTTCGCGAGAGAGTGGACCCGAGGCGGAAAGCAGAGCGGAAGGTGGAGGGTGGTGGTTTTACTAGGGACGAAAACAACTGTGATGCTAGCGTTCTCAGGCACTCTCCGTGTTCAGAGAGAGTGCCCCTTCCCCGTGTGGGCCCTCTGTGAGTGTGCACACACGGACACATACGCCCTGTGAGCTGTGTGCACGCGCACATGTACTCCATGTGAGTGCCGTGCATGTGCGCGCATCTGTACAGCCTGCGTGAGGCCCACTCGTGCGCACAGACCCACGTAACCCCCCGGTGAGCTGTGTGTGTGCACATGCAGACAGACACATGTGTGCCCCCGTGAGAGCTGTGTATACACATCCTTGTGAGCTTTGTGTGAGTCCATTGTGCACACACGCACTGTCCATCCTGCACGGGCTGTGTGTGCTCACCTGGACACATAAACATCCTTGTTCGCTAGTGCGCATGTGGACATCCTGCCTGACCTCCGTGTGTGTGTGTGTGTGTGTGTGTGTGTGTGTGTGTGAGAGAGAGAGAGAGAGAGAGAGATCTCTGATATGCCCTGCGGAGGTGGCCAGGATCGGATGCCAGCAGCAGCCACAATGGCTACCCCACCACCACCCTAAACCAGCTTATCTGCCAGGGCATGGCAGGTCTGTCTCCCCTCCAGAGAGACCGGTCCAGGGAGACAAGAGGAGGAGAGGCGTCCCTTCCCCGGGCAGGCCTCAGTCCTCAGGGGCCTATGAACACATCCTCCCTGTCCGCCTTGTGTCGAGGGGGGGGCTGGGCCCTTTCATGGAAGTGGAGGTGGAGGAGGGGTGGGGGCGGGAGGCAGGCCAGAGGACAACACAGACTTGTGTTATGCCTCCCTCCTCCATCTTCATCCTCTCCACTGCTGCTGCTCCCCTAGGCTATGAACGGGAAAGTCCCTTCTGTCCTCAGGAGAAAGTTCCCAAAACACACGGGATCCGGCCCTGCCTTCCCTTCCAACCACCCACTTTTTCCTCCTTTCAGGCATTGGAAGAGCTGCTGCCTATGTAGGCACCCCCCTCCTGTGTCTCCCCTCCTGTCTGCCCTCCCCCTTCACCACCCAGTGGGCTGTTATCCGTAAGATCACCCAGGACCTAAGTGACAAATCCAGGGGCCTTCATCGGACCGCACCTTGGAGGCCTCACCGTGTCCTGCCGATCAGGCTGTGCGTTTGCCCGCCGTCACCCCACCACCCTGCCCTTCTGAGTTCCTGACATCCCCCTTCTTCCCTTACTTGGCTCTCCTTCTGTGCCCCACACAGTGGTGAAAGGTCTTTCTGAATAGTGCGCCCCCGCCCTCAGGGTGAGTCCATCACCTTCAGGAGGCTTCATTCTGAAGCCCTTGACAGTCGGGCCTCCAGCCCCACAGCACCATCTTCCCGGTGTGTTCGGAAGCATAGGGAATTTTCTGTTCCTAACAAGCACCAGGCCCACTTTTGCTGCCAAGTGTTTGAACATGCTTTTCCTTTGCCCAGAGCAGCCGCTGCTTCCTGCAGTCTTCCCCTCCCCCAGCTAATGCCCACCCACCTTTTGTGGTCACTTGGGAAGAAAACAGACACCTTCAAGGAGAGGGCTTCCCTGGTAGCCCCCACCCTAAGACACAGCTGGATGCCCATGGCTTCCCTTGAGGGAGCACTTCTCCCGCAGGATGGCATTGCTCCCGCCCCTTCCATGGCACATAGTATGTGCTCAGTAAACATGTGTTGCATGAGAAACCGAAGGGTCCCCAGGCCTACACACTGCCATGCCCAAGCACTATCCATGCTATGGGGGGCACCATCTCTCTGATGAGGTTCTGTATCCATAGCCCAGACCCCTCCACACAAACTCAGATGGGGCTGTCCCGCTCTTTCCCAGATATATATTCATTCAACAAAAATTTGTCAAGTACCTATGTGTCAGGTAATGTTCAACATCAGCGTCATCCAATGGAAGCAGCATGTGACCCATGTATGGAGCTTCAAGTTTTTCATTAGCCACATTAAAAAGTAAAAGGGAACAAGTGAAATTAATTTTAGTCATCTCTTTTCTTTAACCCAGTATATCCAAAACATTTTCATCTTAACACCTCATTGAAATTAAAAAGTATTAGGCTGGGCATGGCGGCTCACACCTGTAATCCCAGCACTTTGGGTGCCTGAGGCAGGCAGATCCCCTGAGGTCAGGAGTTGGAGACCAGCCTGACCAACATGAAGAAACCGTGTCTCTACTAAAAACACGAAATAGCCAGGCGTGGTGGCGCATGCCTGTAATCCCAGCTACTTGGGAGGCTGAGGCAGGAGAATCGCTTGAACCTGGGAGTCGGACGTTGTAGTGAACCAAGGTCGAGCTATTGCACTCCAGCCTGGACAACAAGAGCAAAACTCCGTCTCAAAAAAAAAAGTATTAAGGAGATAGTTTACATTCTTTTTCTCATACTAAGTCTTACAAAACTGCACCTACCTAACCAGTTCTTTCCTCTAGAGATTTAGCTGAGAGGGGGCCGGGTGCAGTGGCTCACACCTGTAATCCCAGCCCTTTGGGAGGCCAAGGTGGGCGGATCGCTTGAGGTCGAGTTCAAGACCAGCCTGGCCAACATAGTGAACCCCGTCTCTACTAAAAATACAAAAATTAGCCAGGTATTTTGGTGCTCACCTGTAGTCCCAGCTACTTGGGAGGCTGAGGCACTGCACTCCAGCCTGGGCAAGAGAGCAAGACTCGGTCCCCAAATAAATAAAATTGCTTAAAATAAATAAAATTAAATTAAATTTAAAAGAGATTGAGCTGCCTGGGCACCATGGCTCACGCCTGTAATTCCAGCACTTTGTGAGGCCACGGTGGGTGGATCATGAGGTCAGGAGTTCGAGACCAGCCTGGCCAACATGGTGAAACCCCATCTCTACTATGCAAAAAATTAGCCAGGCATAGTAGCTCATGCCTGTGATTCCAGCTACTTGGGAGGCTGAGGCAGGAAAATCACTTGAACCTGGGAGGCAGAGGTTGTAGTGAGCTGAGATGATGCCATTTGCACTCCAGTCTGGGTGACAGGGCAGGACTCCATCCCAAAAAAAAAAAAAAATTTAGCTGAGAGAGACAACCTCTTCTAGGAAGGTTTCTGAGCCCTGCCCCAGGCCTGGTTCGATGCCTCCGCCCTGCACTCCCGTAGGCCTGTCAAGCCTGTTGCAGCCCTGCACAGGTGCCATCCTGATCGCCTTCCTCCGGCTCAGTCTCCCTGTGGAGGATGGGCCCAGGCTCAGTGCAAAGCAGGTCAGCCCTGGAGGACCACAGTCCACAGCAGTGGATCTCAACTGGGGGTGATTTTGCCCCCCAGGGGACATTTGGCAATGTCTGGAGTCACATTTGGGTGTTACAACTGGGGTGAGGCAAAAGCACCACTAGGATTTCATGGCAGAAGGTGGGAGATGTTCCTGAGCATCCCACAGTGCACAGGACAGCCCCCACAACCTAGTCAGATCTTCACATTGGTGCTGAAGCTGAGCAACTCAGCACCAGTGAACTGTCGGCCACTGAGGACAGTCTCAAGCCCAGAGGTTCCCCACAGCAAAGACGCTACCCCAAGGGGCAGTTTGTAAATGTAGGGGCCACGGCTTTGTTTTCACAATCACGGGGGACCCCACTGGCATTTAGTGGGCAAGGGCTACAGATGTCAAGATATCCTCTCGAAATAAAAACCTGCCAGGCACAACTTTTATTTTCATTTGTTGACACAGGGTCTCCCTCTGTTGTGCAGACTAGAGCACGGCTCACTGCAGCCTCAACCTCCAGGGCTCCAGCAACTCTCCCATCCCAGCCCCCCAAGTAGCTGGGACCACAGACACATGCCACCAGGCTAGGCTGATTTTTTATTTTTATTTTTGTAGAGACAAGGTTTCACCGTGTTGCCCAGGCTGGTCTTGAACTCCTGGACTCAAGCAATCCACCAGCCTCTGCCTCAAAGTGCTGGGATTACAGGTGTGACCCACTGCACCTGGCCTTAGGCATAACTTTAGAATGTCCCACTGGGACATTGGCATAAATGAGAAACTGGGGCCCACAACCTGTTTTACATGTAAAACATTAAGGGTTTTGTTTGGGCCTTTTTTGCATAGTTTTATTATAGATCAAACATGCCGATTTTTCTTCTCTTTAATTTTCCTGGGTTACTTGTACAGAATGGCTTCCAGCCTTCTTCTTTTAAATCCAAATGTATTCATTTAAAATAGAGGCATTAATGTACTGAAACACATAGCATTACCCCTCAATTTAGCCGTTATAATACGGTTGTGACAGCATATTGATTTGTGAAATCACGTGTACAGGTACAATATATCAAATTTCATTTCAGACTTGTAAAGGTATTAGAAAGTATTTACAGGAGGAAAAGCGCCTTGGTCCCTGTGGTTGCCCCCAGCCTGGGGCGGCCTGTGAGTCAAGAAGGTGCTGCCCGCCATCTGGTGGCTAAGGTAGAAATGGCAGGCGGCCCCTAGCAGAATTAGCCTTACCCCCTCTGGAGGCAGAGGTTTGGGCCCTTAAACTTCCATCCCAATCCTCTGTTTTTGTTAGGTTTCTTTCTTGTTTGTTGTTTGTTTTGAGGCTGAGTCCTGCTCCGTCGCCCAGGCTGGAGTGCAGTGGCGCGATCTTGGCTCTCTGCAACCTCTGCCTCCCAGGTTCAAGAGATTCTCCTGCCTCAGCCTCCGGAGTAGCTGGGATTACAGGTGTGCACCACCACACCTGGCTAATTTTCTTGCATTTTTAGTAGAGACGGGGTTTCAACATGTTGGTCAAGCTGGTCTCACACTCCTGACCTCAAGTGATCTATCAATCACTTGAGGGGGACCTCGGTCCCTCAAAGTGCTGGGATTACAGGCGTGAGCCACCATGCCTGGCCTCTTTTTAGGTTTCTATGAATCCCTGACCGCAGCTCCTGTGCCATCTGTCGCTCTTGCCGTGATGGTCAAGTCCAGACCCAGCCTCTGGCTTCTTACAGACCAGAAATGTCTAGGGGTGGGGTGCGGCTTCCTCCCTCAAACTAGGGGTTCCCTGAAGGTGGGGGCAGCTTTCCTCCTCTCCCCTCCCACTCCCAGACTGGGGCTCCTTGATATGGGCAGTGTGGATCCCCAGACTGAGGCCTTCCCAAAGGGCAGGCCTGTCTCCTCAGCGCCTCCAAAGACCCCAGCACAAGGTGAACCTCAGAAGGCAGCTTGGAGGGGTGCCCTTGCCAGCCCCCCAGGCTGAGTGCTCATCCTGACCATCACAGGACCAGAGCACTGAGGAAACCCATCCCAAGCCCCCAGCCCAGACGCCAAGAGGAGGGGGTGGAGGCAGCGAGGCTAGAGGCATGTGTAGAATAAATAGAACTTTATTCTTTATCCAGTAGATCTCAGTGGAAAGCCCAACAGTAACAGGTGCACCCGCGGGCTCCAGGGGAAGGGGTCCCAACCCCGGGTGGAGGAGGACAAGGCAGAGCCGGCTCCCCCAGCCAAGGGTGCAGGGGTGAGAGGAGACCCCCTGTAGGCCCGTCCTGCGGGGCAAGGAGGGGGCACAGGAGTGGGATAGGTGGGGGATGGGGGGCAGGCCAGGGAAATGGAGGAACTCAGGCCAAGTGTGTGTCGGCCCATCTACTGTGTGTGTGTGTGTGTGTGCGCGCGCATGTGTGTGGGTGTGTCTGGGGGCCCTGTGGGGGTGCTGGTGGCTGAGGCTGGGGGTGGGGGCAGCTCAGGCCCCTGGCCAGCCCCTTCACAGTGGGGGCTGGGGAGCTTGGATGATGTGGGCCCTGATGGGAGGCAGCTCTCGGTAGAGCCAGGTCTGGGAAAACTCCGTGTCCCGGGCCCCCTGCTCTGCCCCTACTCCACGCCTCATGTACAGGCAGATAACAAGGCCAGGAGCCTGTCCTTCCAGGGCTGCCCCCCACCGTCCACACCCAGTGGTCAGGCAGATGGAGAAAGGTGCTGGCGGCTTCTCCAGCGCAAGGGAGGGGAAGGCAGGCCTTGGAAAGTTAGTACTTCACAGTTTTAAAGAGAAAACTGAGGAGGAAAAGGCTGAGGAGAACTGGTGGGCACAGGGACATGAAAGGAGAGTGGGGGCCCCTTCTGAGCCATTTCCTCCCCCAGGACCCACCCCCCTCCAGCTCTGGATCCAGCTCCCCCCAATACACAGCACAAATTCCTTCAGTATAAATGTGCTTAAAATGAAAATTCTTATTAAAAAAAATCAAAACCAAAAAAAATTAAAACAAAACCAGCGAGAATTAATACCTGGGGTTGGTACGGCAGGGTATGTACAGGGGGAACCCCCCGCCCCTGGCCCACCCCCTCTGTCACCAACCAAGGCAGGGGGGAGGTTGAGGTTCCCCAGCTGGGGAGCAATGGCTTGTGAGTTCTGAGGATGGGGTAGCCAAGTCCTGGCATTTGCTGGTGATGAAGATGTGGTGAGCTGGGCAGAGGGGTGTCTTGATGAACACGAGGCCCCCCAGGAACCATCCTGAGGCCCAGGACCAGGGGCCTCACTCAGTTCCCGGCCCCAGCCTCGGCCTCTGACGTCAGCCCAGGTTGTGGAATCAGGCAGTCCATTGAGGGCCCAGGCCTCTGTCCAAGGAGTCGCTGCCTCCTCCCTCCCTGTCCCCCAGGGAAGGTCCCCAGTACTGCCCAGGAGGACAGGTGGCGGCAGGGCTGGCAGGGGTCACATGGTCGGTAGAAAGGCAGAGAAAAGCCGGGGCGGAGGGCGAGGGCTGTGTCCATGTGGCGTGGGCAGTCACGGGGAGTGGGTGGCCGGGCTGCTTCTGTTGGAGCTGGGGCTGAGGCTGGGGCTACAGCTGCCTGGTGGAGGAGCCAGACCACCCCCGTCCCGCCCCCCACCCCCCGGCTGTCCACTCAGAGTGTCCAGGCCCTCTGAGTTCTCTAGCATTTCCTGGATGAGAGGCGGCATGGAACCCGGGATCTCCATCTTCAGCGTGATCACCCGCTCAGCCCCTGCAGGAAAGGAGGGGACAGAGGTCAGCATGCTGGGCCAGCCCTCCCACCCCAGCCCCACTAAGCCTGGCTCGAGGTAAGAAGATCAATCCTACTGATATTAGAATCTTTCTTGGAATTCAGTTCTTTGATATGAGCCAGCTCTCTTAAGCCCCCAAGTCCAGAGGCTGGTGGCAATGGGGCAAAGTGGTCCTGAACTCTGGCTTTAGGGCCAGACTGCCGGCCTGGGCTTGACATTGAGCCCTTCCTCCTTCTTTTCTGTGCGTTAGGGATTATCCTGACTCCTCTGTAAACACTACTGTTATCCCCACCCCTCAGAAGGGAAACTGCGGGCTCAGAGCAGTTAAGTGACCCGCACAAGGACACACACCCACATGTCTGGTTCCAGAGCCATGACCTGAACTACCACACAAAGGTGACACAGGCAGGCCACCTGGGCACGATGCAGTCACTGGGGGACCTCGGCCTACACACAGATGGGGCAGGTGTCTCATCAGCCTGCTGGCTTGGATGTCGGGGCCTGGGCCAGGTGTCAGGGGCCAGCACCCCTCCAGGTCTGCAAGCCTCACCCTTGGCGCTGATGCTTCGCAGGTCAGTGATCTTCATCAGCATCTTGGGGAACATGTGGGGGCGGCTGGGCCTCCGCTTCCGCACGTAGACCTTCAGTGCCTCCAGCAGCGGCTCCTGCAGCATGTCCACCCGGTCTGGCTGCTCCAGGTCCTGGCGGTCTGAGGAAGCAGAGCCACCCACTGAGCAGCTGGGAACACAGCTGCACCTCCAGCCTTGGCCACCTGGGGGCGTGCCTGCCCAGGCCACAGAGGAGGGCAGCTCTCAGGCGCCTCCCCACACAGGGCAGGGCATGGGGGTCCCTACTACCGCTGGGGACAGAGGCCCTTAAAAGGGGGCTGAGGGTGGGGGGTGCCCAAAGCCCTCCCTATGAGCCCAGTTCATGGGATGGGACCCCAAATGGGCAGTGCCATCCCCAAACAGGGGGAGGGTTCCCAGGTTGACTCCCACTCCCACCTGTTATTCTGGAAACCAGAAGAAACGGCAGAAATCACAATAATAAAATAGCAACACACACACACTGAGGCTTGCTCTGGGCACCTGCACAGTCTCTGTTACCACTGTAATCCTCCCACCAACCTCATGAGCTACAGACCGTTGCTGTCCCCACAGTACAGAAACGGAAGCTCAGAGAAGTTCAGCAACCTGGTCAAGGTCACGTATCAGCCAGGAGGTGACCCTGAGAGATTCGACCCTCAAACCCTAACTCAACTTCCCTAGAAGGGGTGTTGCCCAGAAAACGGGAACAAGAGTCCAGGCCCCGCAAGGCCCCCTTCCTGTGCAGCTGCAGACCAGACCCTGCCCTCTAGAGGGGCCTGACAGAGGCGGCCTGAAAGAGTTCCCTGGAAGTCTCCCAGGGCTGCACTCTCGTCCCAGCTCAGCCCCCAGACCCAGGCCCCTTGCCCACCTCCACAGATGAGGCAGATGGCGCTGAGCAGCCCTGTCTCTGCATCATCCATCTCCAGGGGCAGCAGCTGGTTGGCGAAGGCAAAGACCAGGTCGGTGAGGGGACCGAAGCCAGCGTTGTGCATCTGGGTCCGGTTCAGGGTCAGCCCGTCCGAGAAGGTCATGGTGTCCTGCTCGGGCGTGTACCGCGTGCAGATCCGCAGGATCTGGGTGCAGAGGATGCACGGGTTCAGGGACTGAGCCCCACCCACTCAGAGCACTCGGCACCAGCACTCCCGGAGGACCACCTGGCAGCGGCCAGAGCAATGCTGTCTGACAGAATTTTCTACAATGATGGAAAGGTTCTATGTCTGCGCCATCCAATACCTCAGCCACCAGCCACATGTGACTATTGAGTATTTGAAATGTGGCTAATGCAACTGAGTAACTGAATTGAGTTTAATTTTAATTAATTTAAATTTAAATAGTCACATGTGGCAAGCAGCTACTGTACTGGACAGTGCAGGTCTAGGTCATCCTGCCTCCACGCAGAGAGTTTAGAGGGGACCTAGAATTTCCAGGAGCTAAGGAGCACTGGGCTGCTGCTTACAGCTCTCAGGATGGGGCACACAACAGGCACTCAGTAAATGTGTATGGGCTTGAACCATGTTGCACAAACCCAGACCGTGCCTCCTGCATCTGGGGTGTGCAGATGGCAGCCCCTGCGGCAGAACACTCTATACCTCCCACCCGTCACCTGCCTCAACATTCAGAGGCAACCACAAGGAAACGACAGTCTGCCAGGCGCCATGGCTCATGCCTGTAATCCCAGCACTTTGAAGGCCGAGGCAGGTGATCACCTGAGGTCAGGAGTTCAAGACTAGCCTAGCCAACATGGTGAAACCCCATCTCTACTAAAAATATAGAAAAATTAGCCAGGCGTGGTACTGGGCGCCCATAATCCCAGCTACTCAGGAGGCAGAGGCAGGTGAATCGCTTGAACCTGGGAGGGGGAGGTTGCAGGTTGCAGTGAGCCGAGATCGCACCATTGCACTCCAGCCTAGGTGACACGAGTGAAACTCTGTCTCAAAAAAAAAAAAAGAAATGACAGCCTCATCAAATCCCAAGTCCCCAACCCTGGAGGAAGCCAAGAGGGAACAGGTGAACTGAGTCCTTGTCAGGAACAGCAGGGAGGACACTGCAGTTCCCACTGCCTCTTCCGGCGGCCACCCCCCTGCATCCGGCCTCCAGCCCAAGCCACTGCCACCCTCGGGCTTACCGAGTACCAGGCAGTCTCCTGAGCTCAGCATGGCCTCACAGCAACAAGTCTTTCACTTCCTGCTCCTAAGTTAGGGCTACCCTCTCACCTGCCCCTTCTACAAACCCCTAGATGTCGCCTCCTCTGAGACATCATCCTTCAGGCCCAAGCAGTCATGAGCCCTCCCCCGATCTCCAGGTAGCATTGATCACAGTTTTGCAACCTCTGTTGCCTTATCTGTTGCCTCACATGGAAGGTGTTCAAGAGAGGGGATGGTGGTGCATTCACCGCTGGGTTCCTGACACCCAGCTCAAGCACTGGCCATAGGGTCCTAGGTGAATCTTTTTAATTTTTTGCAGAAACAGGGTCTCACATCGTTGCCCAGGCTGGTCTTGAACTTCCAGCCTCAAGCAATCCTCCTGCCCCAGTCTCCCAAAGTACTGGGATTACATGTATGAACCACTGCACCTGGCCCCTAGGTGAATCTTTATTACCGACTCAATGGCTGGATGGATGGGTGGCTGGATGTGTGTATGGGTGAACAGGTGAGCTCCTGCACATCTGGTTGCTGAGTGAACAGGGAGATAAGTGGACAAGTGGACATGGGGAGAGGAAGGGTGGACATTTGGGTGGTGGGCATTTGGACAGGTGATTGCAGACAGACATTTAGGAGGGTGGCTGTCTGGCTGGAAGGACATCCACCCAGGGTACAGGGGCAGTCCTGGGGGGCAGGGTGCAGACCCTCACCAGGATGTCCAGGCAGGCAGCCTTGAGGAGGGTGATCTGGTCAGCAATAGTGAGGGTGGTGAAGCCCGGCAGTTGCTTGGCGAACTCCACAGTCTTAATGATGCACTTGGTGGAGAGTTCACTGAACTTGTCCCAGAGGTCAATGTCCAGAGAGACACGTTGTTCTGAGCTGTTGTTCTGGGGGAGGAGGGAGAGTAAGGGCCTTCTTCTCCATGGCACCCCTTCTCAGCCTGGCTCTGCCAGCCCCCACAGGCCTGCACTCTACCTGGCCTTCACTTCCTGAGAGCTCCTTGGGAAGAGGCAGCAGGAGGAAGGAGAAGAGAAGGGAAGGGAAGGACGCAGAGAACCAGCCAGAGGGGAAGAGGAAATGCCTGGCACAAGAAGGGGTGCCCGAGAGGGGCCCGTCCTGGCCCTGTGGCCCTGGGCACATCCCACCCTGCAGGCCAGGGGAAAGCCATACCGTAGTGTATTTGCCCAGCTGGCAGAGGGCAGGGAAGGTTTCCTGGTGCGCTTTGCGCACCTTCTCAATGAGCTCTCCCACCTCCGGCGTCAGCGTGTAGCTCTCAGAGCACTCGGGCTTGGGCACTTCCTTCTTCTTCTTGTTTCGGTCATTTCTCACAGCTGTGGAAGGCAGAGGGGGTTAGAGGGCAGCTGCAGGCTGCTCAGGGCCTCTCCACCCCCAGCCTGACAGAGAGCTACCAGCTGCTGAGGAGGTCACCCCAGCTCTAAGCATTCGCACACAGCACGCATGCACAAGCAGGCAAGACATCGCCACGCACTTCGGCCCTCCATGCCCACCCAACCCACAAGTTCTGCCCAGGAGCCCCATGAGCACAGCTGTGGCCCCGCACACACACCCCGCAGCTGGCTGCGTGCTGTCCCCCACGCAAAGGTCCTTCTCCCGCCTCCCCTCGCCCAGCCCTCCCAGCTGCAGTCTCCCTGGGGGTCCCTTGGGACTGACTCTAAGCAGCTCCTGGGGTAGGCGGGGAGTAGGGCTCCCCAGCCTGAGAGTGAGGGGCCTGGCGGGGAGAATCTCTCGGCCCATTAGCTGGGGAGCTGACAAATCACCAGGGGCGCTGAGCCGCACACACCACTCGGCTTTAAAGAAGCGATGGGGTCGTTACCAGCCGATTATCCCAGACACACAATCACTCACAGGACCAGTGGTGGCTGCTGCTGACGCGGGAGGAAGGGAGGGTGGGGGAGGGGCTCAGAGAGGGGGCAGCGAGGAGGGGGTAGCTGGCATAATTTGGAGATCACTCATGTCGATTCTGCAAATTCAATAAAGTGCAGGGGAGAGAAGGGAGAGGGAGAGGGAGAGTGGGGGGATAATTTGGGAAGAGAAAATTGCAGCTGTGACAAGACGTTTATCATTCGGAAGCTTTAATTCTATTGAAATGGCAGCTGCTCAGCTCCGGGGCACAGAGCAGCAGGGAGAGGGGGAGCTGGTGGTGGGAGGGAGAAGGGGAGTTGGTGGTGGGAGGGAGAGGGGGTCCCTACCCTGGTCCTTCTGCCATGGAAAGAGCAGAAGGTGGCACAAACCCAGAGGAAGGAGGAGGTGACAGCCCTTCAACGAAGGGTTCCACGCTTGTGGGTCTGAGTTGTCACCCACTCTTGCAGCGGGCATCCACCACTTCCTGGGCTCAGGACAAGGCACCCCCAGACTCCTGTGGCAGGATCCTCCAGTCCCCTCCACTCCTGTCTGGGGCTTTTCGTGCAACAGTCAAAACTATCTCTCCCAAGCCCCCTCCCCACTACCCTCCCCACAAAGGGCTAGGGGGTCCTACAGCCCCCTCCCTCATCCCATCCCCCAAGGCTCAGGCTCCATGGCAACGGCCACGCAGACAAGGAGGCGTCTGTCAGCGTCATTTATCTCTGACATCATCAATCACCGGTCACCACGGCAACACCCATGATTCAACACAAGAGGGTCTCCCTGTCCAGCCTTTCCCTCCCTCCCTCCCTCCACCAGGCTCAGCTGAGCCCAAAGTGGAAACCCCGTTTCCTCTGGGATCTAAGAAGTCCCAATTCTTTCTTCTAACTCTGGATCCCAGGCTTAACTAGACAATGGCTTTGGATCCTTGTGCCAGCTCCTCCAGTCTCCGATACACACATAAGTCCAGCCCAGCACCCCTCAGAATTCAAGCCCCTCCCCTAAGACTCACAATCAGAAGGGACTGAGTATGCCGCTGAGCCCCACCCCAAGGCCAAGCGAGGCCTGGAAGAAAGCCATCCTGGAGCAAGTACACATGCACACATACGCAAGCACACACAGCCAGACGTGCAGAAACAGGACCAGTTACACATACACGCTCCTGGAGCACAGACCTGCACCTGGACACACAGCCAGGCAGCCTTGCGAACAGGTCCTTGCAGCTACACACAAACCCCCCTCAACCGTGAGCCCGCGCACCACGGCATGCACGTTCATGCATGTGCACACACATCCACAGAGCCCCGCTCCCTCGGTCTTTAGGAGCACCTGAGGCCCCAGCTAGGGCAGGACTCGGCCCCTGCCTCATGGCACTCACACTCCTTGGACATGCCCACTTCGAAGCACTTCTGCAGCCGGCAGTACTGGCAGCGGTTCCGGGTCACCTTGTTGATGATGCAGTTCTTGTCCCGGTGACACGTGTACACCATGTTCTTCTGGATGCTGCGGCGGAAGAAGCCCTAGGTGTGGAGGGAAGGGAGTCAGGTTGTCCACACCCACAGTGGGAGCAGTGCCCGGCTACAGTCTAGGTCTAGGGGAAGAGGGCCAGGCCAGCTGCTGCCCCAATACTTTGCCCATCGCCTACCTGGGCAAGCCAGAAAAGGTGGGGAGGACGATTCACCTAAAAGGATCCTCCTCAGGAGAATCCCAGTACCTGCCTCAATGCTGCAGGATGGGCAGGAGTCTTCCCCCAACTCACAGTACACACCTGACTCCTCCCTTCCAGGGAAAGGACCTCAGGGCTGCTGATGAGTCAGAAATAGGAAGACATGGGGCTACCTTGCAAACAGCCAGGGATCTGGAACCCACACCCATGAACTCAGAACACAGGAAGAGCAGACAAGCAGGAAGAGGCCAGGAGGCAGACACAGGGGCTGGCCAGAGAAATGGAGGCGAACACACACACATGCACTCAGAAGCAAGGCAGAAAGACGCAGGTTCACCAACGAGACAGGCACGCACCAACCAGCACAGACACAGACTCAGGCTGGGCAGGGGCTCCACATACAGGCTGACCAGAGAGTCAGATGGACAGATGAAAAACAGACCAGGAACAACCAGACAGAAGAAGAAGACACACAGCCCGAGGCCTTGCACTTTGCCCTTGTCCTCCGTCTCACACCTGGGGATAGCTATTCCAGCCTGAAGGACAGCCCACAGCCACAAGGCCCAAAGCTGTAAGCCTCTGAGTCCCAATCTCTGGAGGGAGAAACCCAGACAGAGGCTCAGGCCCTGGGGAAAGGAGGAGAAGCCAGGCAAAGAGCTGCTGAGAAGGAACGGCTACATCTGCACCCTGGCGCCTAACACGAGGTTGGGGAAATTCAGCCAGACACTGGGGAGCCCACAGCCTGGGCACCTGAAGGGGAAGCCAAGGCAGGGTGCCTGCTCCTAACTGCCTCCTGCCATGCTGCCATAGTGAGGTTCAGGCAGAGCCGCTGGGGGAGGACTCCTGGGTCCCCAGCCAAGAGCCCGTCGGCAGCCAGCTCACCATGGCAACCTGGGCAGCGGTGGCAAAGCAGGCATATGCCCTGCCAGCTGGAGGATGGAGACAGGGAAAGGAGCTGAGGCAGGAGGGGACCTCTGGTTTGAGGGAGCCCTGCACATTTAGAGAGGAGGTCCCACAGCAGGTGTCCTGCTTGTTGCCAACTTCCACAGAGAAACAAGAGCAGCAGCTTCAGGGACATCCCCCCATCCCAACTGCACACTCCCAGGACACAGAAGTGGGGACATCCCAATTACCTAATCAAGCTGTCCTTCCCAATGACCCCTTCAACTCACCTTGCAGCCCTCACAGGCGCTGACACCATAGTGGTAGCCTGAGGACTTATCCTGACAGACAAAGCAAGGCTTGTAGATTCGGGGTAGAGGGGGCGGTGAGGGAGGGCTGGGCACTATCTCTTCAGAACTGCTGCTCTGGGTCTCAATGGCTGGAGAAAGAAGAGGGGAGGGGCAGTTAGAGACTTAGGTCGCCATCCTTAGTACTGAGCCCCACCCTTCCTCTAAGAGCTGGTCTCTCCTAAGAGCCTCTCCCAGCCTCACCACTGCTGGCAGGATTCAAGTCTTAGGAAAACTGGGACTCCCCAGCCAGACTCAGGGAAGGAGGCTGCCAATGAGGCCTCCAGTGCCCCATCACTCCTACGGACTCCTAGGACCCCACCTTCAAAAACACAAAGATATGATGATAAACCATCAGATTTGCATGTGTGTCGTAACTGTGCTTAGGGAGCAGGGGTGGGCGTCAGCCTGACTCTAAAGTTCCTGCCCTTGGGTGGCCTGGACCCATTCTCCTCCGAGTTAGGAAGGAGTTAAGGCTTGAAGAGGGAGGGAAGAGGACACAAGCTGGGGGCAGAGGAAACTGGGGTCAACAGGATATTCAAAGTCAGCCACTCCCCTACTCCCTCTGCTTCCGCTCCCCCTTCCACCCCATTCTGCCAGCAGCCATAGGTCCTCCTCCACCCAAACAATCCCAGGGCCAGGGACCCAAGGCAGCGGGTGCAAAGAAGAGTCACAAATGCTGGGCAGAGCAGGAGGGGTCCCCCTAAGATAGGCAAGAGACACCCTAAATACAGGGAGAAGAGTCCCTGGGGCCCCAGAAGCCCATCATTCTGGGTACCCCTCATGTGGGGAGAGATGGCATGACAAAGGGGGTCTGTTCCCATCAATGCTCTGTCTGTCTGGCCTCAATACTATGTCCGGGTTCCTACCCCTCCCCTTCTGTTATTCAGCTCCAAGAGGGCAGCCAGGAGGGGTGACCCAGACAGCATGGGCAGCCCTCACTGGCCAAAACCTCCCCAGTGCCTGGCACCATGCCCATCACTGGAGGCAGAACAGGGCTGGGTTGGGTAGGGGCTGTCTGTGTCTAAAGCCTGAGCAGCTAAGGGTGTTCGGTACAAGCTAAGAACCATGACTGAGGCAATCCCAGATTCCCAAGGGGTCACCCAGCATCACCCTAAGGCCTTTACCATGTTCAAGTCAACATGTCCAGGGCCAAGGATGGGTGAGGATGCCTCCCTGAATAGACAGATCCCTGCCTCCTCCCATATCTCATAATCCTACCTAGCCCTACCCCAAACTACGGCACATGAGATTCTGGCTGGCATTTAAAGGTACCCACAGCTCCTGGCCCAAACACCTTAAAGACATGAGTAACACAGCCCCAAATCACATGGCCCTAAAGTTGGGGCACAGAGGAAGGAAGCGTGGGAACACCAGGAGCTGACTATGTGTTACCACCCTCCCCACTTACCTGCAGACACAATGGGAGCTCCTAGGGGGCTGATGACAGGGAACTATGCCAACAACCTTGGCAGGGCTTTCCTGGCTCTTAGTAGTGCCTGGGTACCACTTCCCTGGCCAGCCTGGCTGACGAGCACTGCTATAGCCCCACATCCCCTTCCCTGCCCTGAGACCAGCCTGCAGCAAAGGGCCAGTTGATCCCCACAACCCCCCCAGCTCAGTAGACTCTCTTCTGACCTCCCTCCGCCGTCTGCTCCTCACCCCAACACCAACTGCCCTGGCCTGGTTTTCTCCTACTTCATTCTCCCCAGGCCAGACAAGCAAATCAGACAGGCTGAGAGGCCTGAGAACAGCTGCTGGGGGGGCGGGGTTGGGGGGCCTGGGTGAGGCCAGGAGGCAGAGGGGGTGAGCGACAAAGGAGCCCTTTGTTGTGCTAACTTTTTCCAAGACGTAAAAGCAGTAACAATAGACAATCCAGACTGGTGGTTGGGGGGGTCAAGGGCAAGGGGGTATGTGGAGGGTTGTGGGGAACCATGGCCGGCCTAGAATATTGGTCAACATTCCCCCAAGCAGAGGAAGAAGGCACTGATCTCCCAACCCCTCCTAAGCCACCATTTGCTCTGGGCCCCACCTTTCCCCAGACCCCACCTTTCCCCAGACCCCACCTCTGAAATGAACCAGACTGGAGAGGGAGAAAGGACTGAGGAAGCTGTGAGGTGGCAGGAGGGGAGATGGGACATGGGGATGCCCACGGAGGATACCAGGGTGAGAGCTAAACAGCTCTGAGGCCTGGGACAGACTAGAGGGCACAGACCCATAAACACATGAAGCTTAAGCAAAGTCCAACAGAGTGTTTACGGAACTGAAATAATGTGCTTTTTAAAATTATTTTTTGGCAGAATGGCAGAGATGACCGGAGGCGAGGCCTCCTTTGAGCCCACCCAGTCGCAGCTTGGCTGCCTTGGAGGCTGTAACACAGCCTGCCCCTCTCTCTAGTACATCCCCACCTGTCACCCAGGTAACCCAGCTCTGAGGTTTCCCTGCTCTGCCCTTTGAACGCAGAGCTCCAGGCCCCACCTCCCCAGGCCTCCAGCCCCCACCTCCCCAGGCCTCCAGCCAGCAGCCCAAGGAGGTGAGGTACAAGAACTAACGCGGAGGTGTGGGGAACTCCGGGATCCTCACAGCCTCTGCAGGAGTTAGGACACAGCCATAACTCCCTGCACACACAGGTGGAGAGGGGAAGGACACCAACGGGGGAGGGATTGGCCCGGGCCTAGCCCCTCCCTGCTAACCTCCCTCTCCAGAGACCCAGCCCACCAATCTCTTCTCTTCCTGCTTTAGGACTCGGGCCAGAGAAGGACCACACCTTCTCAGCTCAAAGTTCCAGCGCCCAGCAGAGGACTGGAACTGACCCAGGAAGCCAGGCGTCCCCTCCCGCCGACGCTGCCAGGGTGCCCCTCCCTCGCTCCCCCATCCTGGCAGGGCGGGTGGCGCAGAGCGCTCCACTCCGGATTCCCCACGCCCCCGAGCCGTTCGCAGGCTCGCACAAGGGGCCGGTTTCCTGGAGGAGATCAGCAGGAAATCAGCCGGGCCCCGGCCAGCGGCTCCCCTCCCAATCCAGCTGGCGCCCGCTCCTCCGCAGCTCCCCTCGAAGCCCCTGGGGACAGTTGGGGAGGGGGCGCAGGGCCCTCTGTACCGCCCTTCCACCTCCCGGGGAGAGGCGGGGGGGTGGGGAGGTAGCTCTGGGTGTAGCGCAGCAGCAGCGGAAGAAGGCCCCTAGCCAAGCGGCCGCCCGATAAGCATCTCCCCCTCCCCCTACTACGGGCATCCACGTGCTTCACATTCTTGGACGTCTGGGAGCGGGCGGAGGTGTGAGTGGTTGAGATTGGTAGCGGACAGATGGGGAGCCACATCCTGTGCACCCCCCTTGTCCTCTAATGCACCGAAATGGGGGATCTGGGGAGAGAGGCAAGGTCCCTAGGGCCCTGCTGGACCCAGGAGGCTGCCTCCTCCCACAGCCAACCTGCTCTTCCCACCTTCAGTGGAAGTGAAGTGGGCAGTGAATTCCCCAAGAGGGGGCTGGAGGCGGCTCCAGTCACCAGAGGACTTCCACACACACCAAGGGGTCCCTTCCAAGGCGGTGGCGTTGGCCCCACATATTCTAGATGGAGTCTAGTTGCCACCCTCAGACTCCAGGTCCTTCCTGTGCCTCAGGGCAAGTCTCCAGTGTCCCCCCTCCATCACTCCCAACCTTGCAGCCTCAGGACCTGAGTTCACTGAGACCTCACTGACTTATACGAACACCCACCCTCAGACTACGGGAACTCTAGGTCTACCCCACCCCAGAATGGGTGTGGGGACAGTGCTATGTCCAGTGGTTTAGGGGAAGCAGGGCTTACCAATACACTGCCTGTCCTACACGCTGTGATCCTCCTCCCCCTCCAGTTCTGGGCCAGGAAGAGCTGAGCTGTCCCCGTGGGCTAAGAGACAGGAGCTGGAGTCCAAGGTCTCAGATCCCAGCTTCTCTCCAGCCTCTGGAGAAGGTGGCCAAGGCAGTGGAAGGGGTGACTCTGGCAGCCCCTGCCCCAACTATCCCAGTAGGGGAGAGGGGCCTTGCTCCAGCACTTGGAGAATGAGAAAAAAGGTCTTAAAGTCACCCTCTCACTCTCTCTCCTTCCAAAGTCAACGGTGGATATCCTCCCTCTGCTGTCTACAGCCACACAGCAGATTCAGCCCCGGAGGCAAAGGCTGGGGACAGGACAATAGGAAAAGCTGGGATTGAAGTGGCTGTGGGAGGGCAGAGGTGGGCTCTCTGTCCATCTCAGGTCTCTCTTCTTGAAGCAAGAGGGCTTCAGGTGGGGTAAGTCCTTTGCCCTTCAACCTTCTCCAATCTGCCAGGCCCCCTAGACCCACTCCACCCCTCCTACCAGGCAGGCAGGAGGGAGGCAGCAGGTCTGGGAGGGTGAGAGATCCTCTAGGGAAGAGCTTTCCCCAGGGAAGAGCCCAAAGTCCAGTAGGTGAAGAAACCTGAGCCATCTAACAATAACCCCTTTGCGCCTGCTCCCGCCCACTCAGTGTACACTGCCTCACAGCTAGGCAGGAAAATGCCCAGGTGTATACCCTGGTGCTCCCAGCTTCTGGGTGTGCACAGAGCCCTTCCTCCCAGAGGAGCTTGCACCCAGGCAGGGTCAACAGGGAGAAAAGGTGATCAGGCTGTCAGGATGCTAGGATTCTCATTAGTGCCCCTCTTAGGAAGGGACAGCCCAAGGCCTGGCCCTATCCCCAAGTGAAGTCAGGGTAACAAAAAGACTCGGTGGGGAGGCTGGGAAGGGTTGCAGTCCTCATTTCCAGAGTAGCCCCAGACCCACAAAAACAAACTCATCCCCCAGAGAACAAGCCGGATTAGGATTAGGGCGAGAGGGATTCTTCCCACCAGAGCAGCTTCTCTCCCCTCCACTCCTGGGGATGAAAGCCTCAAAGATGACAGCCAAGTGTCTGGGGCCAGGACAACCCCCACATGGACCCAGTACACCTTGCCAAGATGGAAGGTTGGTTAGGATGGCAGACGGGTGTCTGATGAAATTGCCCCCTTCTGCCACACCCCACTGTCAATAAGACATCGAGTGCTCCCCTGACACCCACTCTAATGACGCAAGAGCAGGGGCTGGGGACAGCAGCTGTCGCACAGGAAGGGGCTCTCCCTCGAGCTTTGGCAGGAGTGGGATCTGGGGAAGGGAGCAGACCTTTACCCCACCCTCCAGCCTGCTGTGAAGCTATTGGATTCCAGGCAAGAAGATATAAACTGGGGGCAAGGGGCTTGGGCTTCATTTCTCCTGGAAGAAGTAAAACAAGAGATGAAGGAATGTTTCTTGAAAAAAGGAACCCTCAAAGTTCCTCAGCCCTAATCTAAGAGAAATTGCACTCAGGGTTACGGGGCGGTGGGGGGTTCAATTGTCCAGCAAGGGCAACATGGATTAAGTGAAAGGTAGAGACAAGACCCCTATCCCTGAGGAGCAGTGGAAGCCCTACCGCCCACTCCCACCCCCTACAGCAGCAGAGGGAGAGGCCAGTACGTACAGTGGTTTGAGCCATTCCAAAGCGGAGTCCGGAGCGGGGTGGAGTAAGGACCCGAGGCGGGAAGCCCCTTCTCCGAGAGCAAACAGGCCCGGTTCTGGTTATAAAAATCCACCACTAGGAAGGGGTTAGGGGTGGGACCCCCCACTTCCACACTCTCGTACATCTTCTCCCTCGAAGGTAGGAGGTCTGAGCTAGGAAGTCCTGCGCGCCGCCCCCGTCACTCAGCCGGCGGCGCCATCCGAGCAGAGCAGCTGGGGGCGAGGAGACGTCCCCTCGCCCTGACTGGTGACCCGGGCAGGGGGCCGTCCCCTGCCCTGAAGTCTCCGCGTCTAAGTCCTCTGGCCGCTCCGCCAGTCCCAGTGAGAAGCGGGGAAGTTGTGTGTGCTGGGAGCGGGGGTCCCTTGGCTCTCCTAGGGAAACCCCGCAGGGTCCGGGAACTCAGCAGCTTCACCTCGAGGGGGCTCCCGTCCAGACTCTCGTGGCGTCCGAGGCAGAGTCCCGCGGCTCCCCAAGTCCGTAGGCCGGGGGCGGGATCAGCGCGGGGCGGGGGGTCAATGAGCACTTCCTCCTCCCCGCTGGGGCTCCCGGGCTTCTCCGGGGATTCTCCGTGGCGAGGATTCCGGGTGGGGGTGGGGACCCCGCGCGGTTCCGCCTCTGCCAGGCGAGGGACAGCCGGCGGCTCACTCGGTCTCCGGTGGTGCGCGCCGCGGCCCCCCGACCTCAGCTCGGCGCGCCCCCTCCCCTCGGGTACCACCCCCTTTCCTCTGCCCCGCCCCGTCCAGGCGCCACCCCTGGCTTAACCCATTCCCGGCGGGTCTGGCTGCAGCGGGAGAAACGCAGGGAACCAAGAGGGAGAGGCGGTCTGTGGACAGGCGAGTGGGGGCAGCCTGGGAAGGGGGAGGAGAGGAGAAGGAAGGGGGAAAGGCATCAGAGGAGGAGTGCATAGAGTACAGAGGGAGGCCGAGTACAGGGAGAGGAGGGGGTTGCGGGGGGACTAGGACGGAAGAGGGGCGGGCGTCTTCCCTAGTCCCAGTTCCGGCTCCCAGGCTCCCCCATAGTTTGGTCAATCCCCAGCCGAGTGAAGCCGTGGTGGAGGTGGTGGTGGGGCGGGGAAGAGTGGGGTGGTCCCGGTGTCCTCCCCTTAACACACCCCACCCAGGCTGTGCCTTATTTGACTAATGCAATGCGGCTGAACTCTCGCTGAACTCGCCTGGCGGCGCCTCACCTCCGAGTGACCCACCCACCACTGCCCGTGACATCACCCGCTCGCCAGCCCCCTGCCCGGCTGGACCGGGCCACCTCCCCGGGAGACTCGGAGAGCGGCTGCAGGAGGCGTACGGCTGGGGTGCGCTGGGCTAAGTGTTGGCGCCCGGGTGTGACATTGTGCAGCTCGGAGGTTGTGTCGGAATGAGACACCGGTTTGTGTCATTGTCTGTGACATCATGTGTGACTCCAGCCGCCGGAACCCGACGAGGCAGCGCGGGTGCTGTTAGCACAAACACAAGCAGAGGGGGCTCTTCTCCCCACGCTCTGCGTGCTTCCGGCGAGTAAAGCCCCGCCCAGGGTGTCTCCCAGCTGGGGAACCAGCATCTGCCCCTGGTGCACTGTCCAGCCCTGGAGAGATAAAAGGAGGAGCTGGTGCCTTCCCGTTGACTACTTCAACCTGGAAGCCCTCGGGATGCACGTTTCATTGGAAGAAAGGCCTACCTTGGGTAGGTCCCTAGAGAGGAGATACCCCTGGAGGAGGGGGTACCCTATTACCTGCACTCTCTAAAAAGAAGAGTGGAGATGTACATGCTACCCAAGGATGTTCTTCTGGAAGCCTGGTTCTTTATATATGTTGTCATTTTATACTCACAGCAACTTCAAGAGATAAGTTTTACAAATAAAGAAACAGGTCTCAGCAAGACTATGTGGGTTGTCCAAGATCACATTACTAATAATAAAGAGTAGAGCAGGGGTTTTAACTTTCTGCTGCCAAAGCCCATGTTCTTACCAAGCCAGGCCAATTCGAGGCATTTTTCTGAGAACCTTCTACATGGACACCCTGGGGAACCTGCCCTGGTAGACCTTAAGGAGCAATAGCCATTAAGCAAATAATCACTATATACACACACAATTGCAAACTGAGATAATGGTATTATGCTCTGAATAATTAACATAGGCATCTAATTTAGGTTGAACTAAATTAGAGAAGAACTCAAATAAAACAGACCTACCGTAAGGCAAAGTTTATAAGTTAATCAGGCAAAGAGTAGAAAGGAGTGTAGTCCCAGTAAAAGAACAAGTCCCAGTAAAACGAGTGTAGTCCTAGTAAAAGAGCAAGCCTGTGCAAAGGCCCTGGGGTTACAGAAGTTGGTGAGTTCATTCAAGGAACCAGCAGAAGGCTAGGATGATGGAGCGTAAAATTCAAAAGGAAAAGGTAAACAAGACCAGGATGGAGAGGTGGGCTCAGGCCAGACCAGGCAGGCTTATAGGCCTCAATAAGGCTTTTGGATTTTATCCTAAATGCAAGGAAAAGCCATAGAAAGATTCCAAGCAAAGGAGAGGTAAGATCAGATTTACAGTGTAAAAAGATCTTTCCAGCAGTTGTGTGAAGAATGGATTACAGGAGGGCAAGAGAGACCAGGTAAAAGCTACTGCAGCAGTCCAGGCAGCAGACAAGGGTGGCTTAGGCTAGGAAACTGGAAGTGCTGATGGACAGAGGAAGGTGGAAGGTGGATTCACTAGACATTTTAAAGGTAAAATCAATGTGGCAGGGGGTGGGGTAGGAGGTATGGGAAAAGAGGTAGCAGGTAGCAAAGAGGCTTGTGTACGGCTTATGCATCAGTGAAATGCCTGATACTGCAAAGCAGAGAAGTCCACTGGGCTGCTGGACAGGTGGGTGTCGGGCCCTGAAGTGCAGTCAGGGTTGCAGATGGAATGCTGGGGTCTGGGGGCAGGTATGCAGATCTTGACAGTGGATGAGACTGCCTGGGAAGAGGGCAGAGTGCTTCCATGCCCTTGGGATCTTTCCTCTCAAATGATGGAGCTAGGCTCTGTGCTCACAGCTGCAAGATGCTAAGGGACCTGAGACACTGTCCCTGCCATCAAAGACTTCGTAGTCAGGAAAAGAGGTCCCAAATGATTACAGCTCACGGCAGGAACAGGGGAGAAGCAACTTCATGGTAGAGAGATGAGTGTTGTTAAAAAAAAATAAGGACTCACAGGCATTCTAAGTAGGAAGGGAGAGTATAGCAAGGAAGGGGGAACATCTGTGAAGATTTCTGGGAAGAGGCAGCATTCAAGATGTTCCTTGAAGGATAGATAGAATTTCCAGAGCTGGAGAGGAGAAGCTAGGGCAAGAGGCCTGTTCTGGGCAACAGCAAGGTCATGGGGCAGGTCAGAGCAGAACACAGTATCCTGGGGCAGTGGGAGAAGCAGGAGACAAGGAAGGCTCTGGCCAGCAGCTGGGGCTGGGGGGCCTCTGGTGGCAGCTGTCTGCAGGCCTGGGGCCCTATCCTGCTCAGCCTTATCCCTCCCTCAGCTCCTTCTCAGGGCTTTGCGTTTAGTAAGCCCTCAGCAGGTGCGAGCTGAACTGGCCACAACTTGTGCCAGGCAGGGCCTCCTCCTGTCCCCAACCCCGTCTGGAGGGGACAAGAAACAGGAAATCATGAGGTGCAGTGCCAGGTGGACACTGGATCCCAGTACAGAGTGGTGCCATCCCCCAAGACAGTGCCCAGCTCTACCCTGCCCCTCACTATCACAGCCTTGCTGGGTATGTGAAACTCACCAAGGGCCTCAGCAGGAAGTGGGCCACCATGGCCTAACAGCAACTTGCCCAGCCAGGGAGGGATCAGAAGTCTTGCTTTACTTTATTTATTTATTTATTTGAGACAGAGTCTCGTTCTGTCGCCCAGGCTGGAGTGCAGTGGTGTGATCTCAGCCCACTGTAACCTCCACCTCCAGGGTTCAAATGATTCTCATGCCTCAGCCTCCCGAGTAGCTGGAATTACAAGCACACACCAGCATGCCCGGCTAATTTTTGTATGTTTTGTAGAGATGGGGTTTTGCCATGTTACCAAAGCTGATCTCGAACTGAGCTCGAGCAATGCTCCCACCTTGGCCTCCTAAAGTGCTGGGATTACAGCCACCGTGCCTGGCCAGACGTTTTGCTTTAAAGAGGAGGAAGCAGATTCGGAGAGAGCTTGAGTGACCTGCCCAAGCCCACACAGGAAGAACTGTCCTTTAAGACTCCTGCCCACGGAAAGCCCTTGGTCTGTGGGCTGGCTGAGGTTTCCAGCAACCCAGAAGTCAAAATGGGGAGGGGAGCACCTCTATTCTGACAGCCAAAGGTTGAGTGGCCTCCAATCTACCCTGGGAGGCCTGACTCACTGGCAGTGCCCCAACTCCATAGAGGAGGAGGAGGAGGAAGGCACTGCCCCAAAATGACTTAGAGACGGGAACCACTTCCTCTTTCTGCAGACACTGCTCCCTCAAAGAGCAGTCAGGCCTTCACTGGCACAGCCCCATAGGCAACACATCCCTTGGCATGGGGTAGACACAATACCTCCCGCCCTGATCCACCTCAAAGGGAGAAGGGCTTCCTTCCCTGAGTCCCCTCCGCCAGTCCAGGCTGGGATCTTGTCCAGAGGGAACCTGTCCATTATCCTTCCTGGGAGATGAAAGGTGAGGGACCCCATATTCATTAAAAACTCCATGTAATGGTCTTTTGACTGACTCTACATTTTGGCCCACGAGAAAGGCATTGCTAGGCACACCCTCCCCTTGAGCTGTGTCCCTCCTATTGTCCAGGGAAAGAGTGAGAAGCAGGGAGAGGGAGGATGCAGAGACTGCAACAGGGAGGAAGTGGCAGAGGATAGGAAGAAGGGAAGGACACAACCTCCTCCCTTCTGCCTTCTGCTGGGGACTCTCAGGCACTCCCCAGTCTCTAGGCACACAAAGCAAATATGCAGCCACCCTTTTGGGGCTCCCATCCCCAGCTCCTCTGTTGATTGCTTGCAACTTCTTTGCCTCCATCCACAAAAATTGAAACAAAATAAGAATAAGAACTGTGGCTTTTACACTCTGTTCCTTCATGTCTGTCTGGAGATTGGGGGGAGGGTGCCTGCTGAGTTCTGCAAACTCTTGTGGGCTACAGCGGGCAGATTTCGGGGTGGGGATGGTGTGAACAGATTGTATCCACAGCTTCCAGGACAGGAAGGAGATCTGGCCCAGGCCCCTTATTTTTCTTTCCCTCCAGCCTTCAGGATCCAAAACAGAGAAGATGGGGTATGGCTCGGGCATTCCCTACGCCCCCTACCGGGGGAAGGCAGGTTCTTTTTTTTTTTTAAATATGGGGTTTCACCATGATGGCCAGGCTGGTCTTGAACTCCCGACCTCAGGTGATCCACCCACCTCAGCCTCCCAAAGTGCTAGGATTACAGGCGTGAGCCACCGCGCCCAGCGGAAGGCAGGTTCTAAGGCAGAGAAAGGGCCTCTGCAGTGAGGGAGGAGGTTTCAATCAGCACTGAACCCCACCCCCCATGCTTCCCACACCCAAGGGTGTGCCCTACGATCCCCTCTACCTATGCTGGATGGTGGAAAACAGCCCGGCTTTACAATCCTACAGTCATGATTCTGCAGTACTTTAACCTCCCCCAGCACTGTGTCCTCCGTGTACGTGGGGATCATGTCCCTCTTCCAGAATTGCAGGGATTAAGATTTGTAAAACACAGACAAAGCCCCTGACACACAGTAGGTGCTCTATAGATATTAGCATTCCATTCTCTCCAGCTCCCACCTACAAAGGGCCTGGGTCCCACGGCACCAGGTCACATGCAAGGCACAGAGCTAAGGTAGTAGTCGATGATCTTGCCTAATCTGCAGCCCCCTGAGGTAGGTTCTGGTAATATCCCTGTTTTACAGATGAAGAAACATTCTCAGCCCAGGCGCAGTGGCTCATGCCTGTAGTCCCAGCACTTTGGGAGGCCAAGGAAGGCAGATCCCTTGAGCTCAGGAATTCGAGACCAGCAGGCCACATTTTGAGGTCCTGTCTCAAAACAAAACAAAACAAAACAAAAGAGGCCAGGCACGGTGGCTCATACCTGTAATCCCAGCACTTTGGGAGGCCAAGGCAGGCAGATCACCTGAGGTCAGGAGTTCAAAACCAGCCTGGCCAACATGGCGAAACACCATCTCTACTAAAAATGCAAAAGAATTAGACCAGTGTGGTGGCAGGTGCCTGTAATCGCAGCTACTCGGGAGGCTGAGGCAAGAAAATCACTTGAACCTGGGAGGTGGAGGTTTCAGAGGGCTAAGAGATTGCGCCACTGCACTCCTGCCTGGGTGACAGAGCAGGACTCCGTCTCAAAACAAAACAAAACAAAACAAAAAAACAAAAAACAAAAAGAGAAACATGCTCTGAGAAGTTACCAGTAAGTAGTAAGTGGCACAAATGTCCAAGTTATTGTTGTTTTTGAGACAGAGTCTTGCTCTGTCACCCAGGCTGAAGTGCAGTGGCATGATCTTGGCTCACTTCAGCCTCAACCTCTTAGGCTCAAGCGATCCTTCCACCTCAGCCTCCCGAGTAGCTGAGACTACAGGTGTGCTATTTCTTCTCTTTGGTAGAGGCAGGGTCTCACTATGTTGCCCAGGCTGATCTCAAACTCCTAGGCTCAAGCCCTCACCTCAGCCTCCGAAAGTGCTGGAATTACAGCATGTGTCACTGCACCCAGCCAGAGTCCAAGTTTTATTTATTTATTAATTTATTTTTGGAGACAGAATCTCTCTCTCTCCCCCAGGCTGGAGTGCAGTGGCACGATCTCAGCTTACTACAACCTTCGCCTCCTAGATTCAAGCAATTCTCCTGCCTCAGCCTCCTGAGTAGCTGGGATTACAGACACGCACCACCTCGCCCAGCTAGTTTTTTAATTTTTAGTAGAGATGGAGTTTCACCATGTTGGCCAGGCTGGTCTCAAACTCCTGACCTCAGGTCATCTGCCTGCCTTGGCCTCCCAAAGTGCTGGGATTACAGGTGTGAGCCACCACGTCTGGCCCCGTGTCCAAGTTTTAAACTCATCACTACAATGCCTACTCCCAGCCCCCAGAATTCCCAGGCTGAACAAAAAGAGCAAATCAGTTTTCTCCTCCGGCCCAGAAGAACGGTAAGAACCCAAACTAAAGACCACTCGTCTTTAAGCACTCTATGCCCTAAGTCACACACCTCCAGCCCCAACACACAGACAAGTTGACTTGCCCTCCTCAGCTCTGGATTTAACTCTCCCAAAACACTCTCAGCTCTCTAACCCTCTCACCCAATACACAAAAGTCATTAATCCCCTTCCCAACACACACCCAACCATGACCCCACCCCCAAAACACACACAACCCTGACCCTCCCCATAGTGCACACAGAATCCCAAACCTCTACAGTAAACACCAGTCTTCAGAGACCAAGCCCCAGGGGCCGGTTTAGAGGGCAGGGAGAATCGCTGTACCATCTCTAGGACTCCCACCCTTGCTCCCAGGGAGACTGTAGCACTACAAATACCCAGCCCTCCCCACAGTGACCTGGAGACAATTTCTGTTGGTCCCATAGGCTACTAGGTCTCTGAAGGGCACACCCAGGCCACCTAAGGTGCTGCCTCCTCCCCATCTGGGGAGAAGAATGAGGGGGGAGGAGGGACCCGACACCTTTGTTTGGTGGGGAATGGGAGGAAGCCTCATCAGCAAGGATTCCTACAAAAAAGGTGTGGGCAGACCAGGGAAGACCACTGCTCCTGCCGGAACAGAGGACCATGGATTGTCATCTCTCCCAGGAAATGCCTCACCCTCAGCACCCTAAGGCCAGGAGAGCAAGGAAAGCTAAACTGCCTCCATCTCTGAGACTAGGCATGTGACAATTTTATCTGTCATGCTTTCCTACCCAGAGCTCAGGAGCTCTGTCCACCAGGCAGCCCCGTGTCTGCAGAAGGAGGGAGATGCCAGGCTCCTTCAGACCCATGCCACACCTCTGGTCCCAGAGATGAGGAAGGTCAGGGAGAAGCTCAGAAGCTAAGGGGCTGGGTTCAGAGAAAAGTTGTTGTTGTTTACTAGGGAGAGGGGAGGGGCAGGGAAACCAAAAGGCTCACAGAGGAAGGGGGCAGGAAGGGGGCATTGCCTAACCTGGGTGGAGAACGCCAAAGAAGGCTACACTTGCCTGAAATGTGGGCACCCCACCCATATTTGGGGAGAAGGTTACCAGGATGGGAAGCCCTCCCCACCCAGCTCTAAGAAAGAGGAAGAAGCTTGCAACATTCAGGGGAGGGCAAAGCATTTGCTCCCTCTGGCCAGGATGGGCAAGGATGGACCAGGCCCCTGCCCCCACCTCTAACCCTTCAAGGGGCCCAGGCTGCAGGTGGAGAGTGTCTGGGAACTCTGTTGCCATCACCTGGGTTAGGACAAGTTGTCCACAAACACCAGGTCGCAGGTCCCCAACTTCTCCCCCCTCAAAAATCCTACCCTGAGCTGGGTGCAGTGGCACACGCCTATATCTCCAGCACTTTGAGAGGCCAAGGCAGGAGGACTGCTTGAGCTCAGGAGTTTGAGACCAGCCTGGGCAACATGGTAAGACCTTGTCTCTGAAAAATCAAAAAATTAGCCTGGTGTGCTAATGCACACCTGTAGTCCCAGCTACTCGCAAGGATGCCTTAAGCCCAAGAGATCAAGCCTGCAGTAAGCTGTGATCATGCCACTGCACTCCCGCCTGGGAGACAGAGTGAGATCCTATGTAAAAAAAAGAAAGCCAGGAGTGGTGGCTCACGCCTGTAATCCCAACACTTTGGGAGGCTGAGGCGGGCAGATAACTTGAGGCCAGGAGTCCAAGACTGGCCTGGCCAACATGGCAAAACCCCATCTCTACTGAAAATACCAAAAATTTAGCTGGGTGTGGTGGCACACACCTGTAATCACAGCTATTCAGGAGGCTGAGGCATGAGAATCGCTGGAACCTGGGAGGCAGAGATTATAGTAAGCCAAGATGGGGCCACTGCACTCCAGCCTGGATGACAGAGCAAGACCCTGTCTTAAAAAATAAAAATAAAATCCAACCCTGTCAGGAAGCAGACATTCTTCCAGTTCCAGAAACCCAATCCCAGAATATAAATTACAGTCCCTTTAAATGCAGTGAATATTCTACAAAGATACACCAACTCATTCCCCAGCAACCCTAAACCCCAGAGGCTGGCCTCTACCCATCACTAACACAGACTGGAGGACCAGACAAAAATCAGAGTCCCCAGACTCTATCCATCCCACACTCCTATGTGAGGTGAAGAGAAGAGACAGCAGAAACAGAAGACGAAGGTTTGATGAGGGGTGGCAGGAGAAACTGAGACAGCACCTGCCTGCCCCCTGGCCCCAGCGCAGAAAGGGTGGGGAACATGAAGAAGCACAGACATAGAGCCCCTGCTCCTGGTGGCTAGTGGAGCCTGGGAGGGAGGGGGCCACAGCTAAGCCAGAGGAGGCAATCCAGGAAGCAGTGGTGGCGGTGGGCAGCCAGCCAGTGCGGGCAGTGAGGCGCCCAGCCAGGGCCTGCCCCAGGGACAGAGACTCCCTGGCTCCGGGGAGAGAGCGCTGCCCCCACACTGAGAAGGGGGCACTGACCCAGCCCAGCCAGGCACACAGGGCAGTGGTGCCAGGCAGCTTGCCCGCAGCCTGAGAGGGTGGTGGGTGCCCAGGGCAGGGTGTGCAGTCCCTGCCGGCCAGGAGAGGTGGGACACATTTCTCAGGTCAGCAGCTGACTGGCTGGCCAGCCAGCAGCCCATGACCCATTCTGCTGCTTCCACCCCCTCCCGTCCCAGGCCAGGCCCCTGCTCCCTCCTCCCCCCAGCCCTGGCCTGGCGCCCAGCTGGGCCCTGGGGGCCAGAGTTACTGTAAGCGGCCTGGCAGGCCCCAGCCCTGGACTCTGCCAGCTGGCCATAGCTGCCGCCACCTCCCACTACCTGGCTCGGCCAGCCGGCGAAGGGTACTGAGACCCCTGCCCTGCCAACGACTGACCCCCCATGGCAGAGGGTGGAGACAAAGAAAACACAGGCCCTGCCAAGACCACGCATGCATCTGGGGCCAGAGTCCAGGCCAAGTGTCCCCTCCTGGGACACTCACCCTATTCACCCGGCCAGACCACGGGCCCCTCCCTCTCATCCTCCCCACAAAGGGAAGCACATCCTAGCATGGCCGGGGGTGGAGCTGGCAGGGGTAGAGGTGGGGTTCCAGCCAGCCTTTCTCCGTCTGCTCCCTGAAGCCCTTTCCCTCAGAGGCACCAAGAGGGGGTGGGGCAGAGGTGGTGTGCTGCTCTCACTCTAGGTAGAGCTGCCATTTCCATCAAACGTCGAGGTTTGTTTACCCACCTCCAGCCTCTGTGTCCAGTCCCTGGAGCTATTTCATAAGGCCCCAACAGCATAGCACAGAAGAGGGGTGCGAGCGCCACTGCAGGCCAGAATAGCATGGTTTCATCTCCCCCTCTGCCACCCCCAACTTCAAACACAGCCACCATGATCGGCCTACAGGCCATAGGGCTTTCATTTTCAAGATCTCAAATGATGGTCACCCCAACTGGAGAAGACCCTGCGGAGCACCATGCCTTCCACTCACAGCAGAAGAGATGTGTCCAGAGCCCAAGCTCTGAGGCCCACCGCCCTCCACAGTCCCCTCCCACCCCCTTTCCCCCAACACCCAGACTTACTGGCTGGGGATGGTGTGCTATATCCACTAACTGGAAGCTGGTGCTGGAGAGTGGTCAGAGCGCCTGGTGGGGAGAGTCCACCCAGCATAGGAGGGAAGAAGAAGGCGTAGGGAGGCACCGGGTACCCATTGAGGTGCCCGGCCCCAGGTGTCGGGCAGGAGCTGCTGTTGCTGGCCATGCCAGGCGGCCACAGTCAGAAGGGAGGCAGACAGTCTGGCAGGGGGCTCTGGCAGGCTTCAGACCGCCCTTCCTTGGGGCATGGGGCCTGGGCCCAGACGGGGTTTGGGTGGTCAGCCCACCCGCCCTGTCCTGGAGCTGCTGTCCTCTAATCTCAGTCTCCTGGAGCCCCACCCTAGCTGGGGGCCAGGTGGGTTGGGGGATGTCTCAAGAGCCGGTCCTTTGGTCAAGCAGTTCTGTGAGCTGGCACTTTCCTGGGAAGGTCCAGAGCTGGCCTTCAGGGCACCAAAAAAGATCCCACTCCTAGATGGGCCCCAGCTAGGCAGCTGAGGGGGCCATATCCTGTGATGCTGCAGAAAGAAGAAAGACAGGTGAGTGGGCACTGAGGAACAGGCACACAGGCATTCCCCGTGGAGCTCCCCAACTTGAGCTGCTGGAGATTTTCCCATGGCACCCAGCTGAGCAGACAGCTGGCACCATGCCTGGCTGGCAGAGATGACCTGGAAGCAGGGCCTAGACACTGCTAGGGGTGGCAGGATAGCGCAGCCAGGCTGGGGATTCACGGACAGAGCTCAGAGACTTGAAGGCCTTCTCCCCAACAATCCTGAGGGGAAAGAGTCCACAGTGCCACCTCAAGGGATCACTGCAGCAGAAGCAGACAGCTGGCCCTCCTTCCCCCAGTGAGGGTTACCTGAGGTCAAGATGCAGAGAACGTGTGCTTGTGGGGAAGAGGGAGGGGGAGGAAAAGCTGCTTCCCTAAAGCACTGGCACTTCTCAGAAAAATGACTCCTAAGCCAGGGGGCCCCTCTTACACCACTCCCCCGCCCAAATCCAAGCCCCAGCACCCCAGACAGGTTTGTCCCACAGGCCCTGGGAGAAGGCCCATTTACATGCACATGAATAGGAAAATGGGAACAAAGGACTCCTAGGTATCACCTCCAGTGCTTAACAGCATGGATGGTCCAGGGGTAGGTGATGTGTAGGAGGGCAAGGACTGCCCAGGAAGACTCCTACCCCCAGGCAAGGAAGGAGAGATTGATCTCAGGGTTCACCCACATACTTCTGTCTGCAGAAGCAAAACACGTGAGTAGGGTGGGAGGTGGGCAGAAGATGAAAGGCCAGATGCCCCCTTCACTAGTGTGAATACAGAGGCACACAGTTTGAACAGCTGGCACCAGAGGATATGTACAGATAATACCATGGGGGAGAGAGAGAGACAGAGATGAACCCAGAGATTCCACAACACAGTGAGACAGACAGGCAGCAACACGAGCAAAGAGAGAGAACACGAGGAACATATCCACAGGAGGACAAGAGGACGTTTCCAATCCATTTTGGGTATAGGTTATACATAAACATATATTCATGTATTCATTTATGATATATATATATGATATATATATATGATATATATATATCATATATATCATATATATATATATATATCATATATATATATATATATGAAAGACAAAAGAAAAGAGACAGACAAAAAGAAACATGGCCAATCAAAAGCACAATGAGGCTGGACACGGTGGCTCACGCCTGTAATCCTACCACTTTGGGAGGCCAAGGTAGACAGATCACCTGAATCAGGAGTTCAAGACCAGCCCAGCCAACATAGCAAAACCCCATGTCTACTAAAAATACAGAAGTTAGCCAGGCGTGGTGGCACATGCCTGTAATCCCAGCTACTCGGGAGGTTGAGGCAGAAGAATTGCTTGAACCCAGGAGGTGAGCCGAGATCGCACAACTGCACTTCAGCCTGGGCAACAGAGTGAGACTCCATCTCAAAAAAAAAAAAAAAAAAACAAGCACAATGAGATACCACTTCATACCCACTAGGCTAGCTATAATAAGGAAGACAGATAATAACAAGTATTGGCAAGGATGTGGAGAAATTAAAATCCTCATATATTGCTGGCGGGAATGTAAAATAGAATAGCTGTTTTGGAAAACAGTTTGGCAGTTCCTCAAAAGGTTAAACACAGCAGTAGCATATGACCCAGCAATTCTACTCCTAGGTTTCTACCCAAGAGATATGACAATGTAAGTCTACAGAAAGACTTATGTATGAACATTTACAGCATCATTATTCCTAATGGCCAAAAAGTGGAACTAGCCCAAAAATCCATCAACGGACAGGGGCTGGGGCATGGATGTGAGGAAAATGGGAAGTGACTGTTGATGGATATGGGGGCTCTTTTTGGGGTGATGAAAATGTTCTAAAATTGATTGTGGTGGTAGTTGCCCAACTTTGAATATACTAAAACCACTGAATTGTACACTTTAATGGGTAAATTTTATGGTATGTGAATGATATCTCAATAAAGCTGTTTTAAAAAGAGGAAAGAAAGAAAAGAAACAGGGCCACAGAGACTCAAAATACAGATTATCCCTGTTCTAACACACCCTATACCTTGCCACTCCACCCAAGCTCAGGATACACTAGGTTCCAAGCTCTACGCCCCAGACTCCAGGCTCAAACTTGGAGTCCTGGGGACACGCACATGGCCAGCATTTGGTTGAGGACCAGGCCTGGGAAGGGGGAGTTCCTGCCAAGGACACTGTGGAAGAGGCCAGGACTTCTGGCCCAGCTGAGCCAGCCAGGCAGCCAGCCTGTGTGGAACTGAGGGAGAGAGGGCAGGAGGGGACAGGTACTGGGCTAGGGAGGGGAAGTTGCCCCAGGAGTAAAACATGGTAATGACCACGATTTTTACTGTTACTCATTATGACAATCACAGGGCCTCCCTCCTTACGCCTGAATAAAGAGTCCCCTTTCTTCCCCAGGCCCCTGCCAGCTCCCTCCTAGGCTGAGGGCTGATGTCAGAGGAACGGGGCCCCACCCACTGGACCAGCTGCCACCCTGGCCCTGCCCTCCCCCACCACTCCCGTGGGGCCCTACACAATGGGAACTGGAGCTGGGGGAGCCATGCAAAGGAAGAAGGGGCTGGCAGAACCTCATCGTTCCTGCAGTTGGACCCTCACACACAAATACACACCACACGCTTGCAGAAACTCATGCATGCAGGTCTACAGAAAACATCTGGGTGGGCAAGAGCACACCTGCAGCCCCAGCCTGAGTGTGTGCAGGCATGCATGTGAGGAGAGGGAGCCTGAAGATACCATCTCTCCACACCTGGGCTCCACCACACAATGAACACAGCTCAGAAACTGCATGCATAGGCCCCAGTACACAGCTCCCCAAAGACACAACCACAGCCCCACAGTCTCCAAAACTGCACATTCTCCAGTCCTCACACAGCCAGGCTGGCCCTTATACCTGCTACTTCTGCCAGAAGATGCTCTGAGGTCCTCCCTGTGGGCCCAGCCCATGCCCCAGGTCCACAAGTAATCAGGTGAATTCACACCCACACAGAGGCCTGCCTCTCTCAAGGTGAGGCCCAAGGGGCAGCTGACCCAAAGTGAGGCCTCCATAATCCAGGCTGAGGCCCAGAAAGCCATCACTGCAGACCCCAGGCATCCTGACTCAGCCTTTGGGGTATGGGAGGCCAGTTCAGTCAGTCCAGCCTGGACCCTCTGGAACCCACCCATGCTCCCAGAGAAGAGAGAACCACAGCCACCTCAACTCTGCCCCTGGGGAGTTTAAAACTGAACGAAACTTCAATCCCCACTACTCCAACCTCATCCTCCAGCCCACCACCCACACACACTACAGGGCAAGGCTGGAAGCCTCCTCAAACCCCTATCAGAGCGTCCAAAAAGCCTAACCTACCTCTGCCTGCAAACTTCAGTGTAAATTTACTCAGCTCCCTGGGGAGGGCCTTGAACCGCAGGAGGGGTTAAAGGTCACAAAAATGGGCCAAGGGCCAGAAAGACCAGAGAACAGGGATGGGCAAGGGCAGGGATGACCAGGGTGGGGCTGAAAGAAGCACAGGCTCTGCCTCAGAAGGCCCTTCAGGAGCTGTGACCCCCAGAGAGATGCCTGGGCCTCAGCTCCCTACACCCCAGGGGTGGAAAAGGCCCCAGCAGAGAATCAAAACCAGTACCACGTAGAGGGAAAACAAACTACCCACATACAACCTCCACCCTATGCCAGCCACCTCCACTGCCCACGGGCACCCTCCTGAGAGAGAGAAAGCCACAGGCCCACACCTCCAGTATACCAAGCCTAGCCTAAGCACAGCAGAAAAAGGGGTAGGGGGCTGGAGCTCCTGCAACCAACCCCACAGCCCTGCTCACTGGGGCCGCTCTTACCCTCAGAAGATGCTAGGATCCCTTCTCCAGCATCAGCGCCCCTAGCTGCCCATGCGTTATACCCCAGAGTCACACACCTAGAGAAAAAGGTGAGAGCTCTCTGAGCCATGAAGATGCGAGAAAGAGCCAAATGCTGGAAGGGTCAAATCTCAGCTCTGCCACTCTGGGTGACCTTACACAAGTCACTTAACCTCTCTAAGCATCTGTTTACTCACCTGTGAACTGCCTACCTCAACAACAGGTTGTGCGATTTCAGACAGGAAGTCCTGGAAAGCACCCAGCCTAGAGCTTGGCACAGGGGAGGCGCCAGGCAACTGGAGCCCTCCATCCCCACACCTCTTGCCACCACCTTGGTGCACCTCAGCAGTCACCCTGCTTTCCCTTGCCTCACCCTACCCAGGGCAACATCTGTTGACAGGGCCAGGAGGGAGAATTACCCATTTCCCAGGGTCTGCTTCCCCTCAGACAGAGGAGAGGGATGTGGGGAAAGGGATATTCAGGGTGTGGGTGGAGGCCTGACCACAACCCTTTCCCAAATTCCCTTCTTTCATTTCACAAACCAAAAAAGGGAAACCTTTGGATTTGGGGAGGGGAGAAGGGGAAGAGAAATAGACCATTTCCTCTCCTGTACTCAGGAGAGAGGGGCAGGGGACCCCAAACTCAGCCTGGCCTGGGCCCAGCCTCCCTTCCTCATTCAATTCTCTCTGCTCTCCAGAAACAACAGTTCCCAAGAAATAGAAGTCAGGCGCCTAGTCTCAGAGGGGCTGAGAGAAGGGGAAAAGGATTGGGGAGCTTAAAGAAGGGGAGACTGGGGGTTTCCTAAGCATTCTAGACAGTTAGTGAATCATATGCAAATGACACCCAGAGCTCAAGCTCAACTTGGGCAGGAGGGACTCTAGCCTTGGCAGAAACAAAGCCCTGCCGCCTTTGGACCCCTATCCTGCCAGGAGCCGGCCAAGCAGGGCAGAACAGGCTAGATTCTAAACGAGAACCATTTACAAACTTTCCAGGAAAACACACTCCCATATGTACAAAGCGACAACCTCTCCCCTCCCCCACGCTCCTCGTATCTGCAAACAGGGGTTGAGGAGCAGCCATGACTACTCCCCACTTGTTCAAGGGTCCCCTCTGGCCAAGGCTGGCACTCCTCTCCTCCCTGGCAAGCCAGCAACCCAGCCGCCACTCGGATCCTGTTTCCTGTCTGTTCACCAGGGTCTGGGCTACAGGAAGCCAGGTTAGCCCAGCCTCATTTTAAAAGAGGCTACCCTAGGAGGGCTTGAGAAGGATCATCTGGGGGTAGCTGAGATAGCTGAAGGACACCTCTTCCCCACCAACCCCACAGAACCCGGGGCTAGCCTTGCTAGAACTAGGACTGGTTTGAAAATCTGCCCTAGTCGGTGCAGGCCATAAGCATGTCCTCCTGGGAGCCAGGAGAAAGAGGAAGTCTAGTGTCTCACCTCCGGGTGCTACTACTGCCCACTGCCTCAAGACACAGTGCCTTGTCCCAAAAGAATAGGTTCAGTGTCTCCACAACTTGTACTCCACTCAGCCCAGGGTTCTTCCCCAGCTACGCAGAGCTGCAGGACCCCCACACGCCACAATCTCAGCAGTGACTGGATACCAAGCAGAAAGGGCAACTGGACAACACAAGCTCAGGGTAGTCCAGGTTCCAGGAGGAGGAAGTGGGGGTCTCTGCTGGTCAGGGCAGGGCTCCCAACTCCTCCATCCCCAGGGACCATACTCCAGATCCCCTGGCGGACATGCTTAGGACTTCTAAAGCCCAGGGTGGCTGAGAGTTCTACCTAGAACCAGAACTGAAGCCTTCCTACTCCAAGCAGCGAGTAGGTCAAAGGGCAGGGGTTAATTCAGGCCTCAAGGAGAGGGACCAAGCCACAGGGAAGGAAAAAAAACAAAAATGGGAAGAGGAAGAAATGAGCCTACTGAGCCCACAGCCAGACCACAGAAATGTGTGGACCATACACAGGCAGTTCTGTCGGGTGAGAGACCAAAGGGGCACAGACAAAAGGGGACCCCCTAGCTTGGAAACCACCGACCTCATATCCAGCCTGGCAAGGGGCTTTCCCCACCCTCACCTTGGCAGCTGTCCCCCTCACCACTACCTCCCCTCCATGCTACCAAGCAGGAAGCACAGCTCTCTCACAATGAGGGGACAGCTCACAGAGAAACAGGCAGGGCCAGGGTGGGGAGACAGGCTGTAGCAACCCCCACCCCTCTCCTCAGCTCAGCCCAACCCTGCGACTGTCATATTCTAAGTCCTAGGGCAAACTGCCAGCAGGACTAGATGGTACCAGCCCCCTCCCAGCATCCCACCCTGGGGACCCACACTGCAGGGAATCCAGGAATACACCCCCTCCAAGTCCTGCCTCAGGATATCCTTTTGGCTCTGACCCCAGACCAGGCCTGAGTCAGACTGTGCCCTGCCCCATGCCCCCCTCCACCCACTGAGCCCCCAGCAACTTCCTACTCCACACCCGCCTACTCAGTTGGGGCTAGAACTAGGGGGAATCTCTTCCCCTCTCCATCCCCAGCTGAACAGGGAAGCCTACAAGGGGATAGAGATAACAGGTCACATAGCCCCATGGCCTTCCCCTTAGAGAAGAGGGCCTGCTGGACAAGGGAGAACCGGGTTCAGGCTGTGTGTGTAGGGAAAGGCACGGTCTGCAGAGCCCCCACCTCCTCAGCCCCAAACACCCGCAACCTGGGACCCTGCACCAGAGCCCCTCGACACTGCAGCCTGGATCCCAGGAAGACACAGGCACTCCCTGGGGAACGTGGTTTCCGTCAGAACACAGGATGGGAGCAGGCTTCAGAACCATATATGAGGACAGATAGGGAGCACAGAGGTTCCCTAAATGGGCATCTCTATGAGCGAGAAGAACCGCGGTTAGAGGGGACAAGGCTGCAAAATCAGTCAGACTCACACAGTCACAGCCACAGTCAGGCACAGCCAGATGCAGTCACAGTCTCCCCAGCGCTCAGTCTGAGTAGGTGGCTGTGACTCCTCCCCACAGACAGAAGTCTGGGGGGTCTTGGAGAATGTGGGGCATCAGAGACCACACACATTCAGCCTGAAAGGACCCCCCTAGTCAAGTTCCCCAAGTACCCCTGCAGCCTGGTGGGGAGGGGTAGCTCCTTCCCCACAAGAACCAGCGGTAGTGCCCACGGCAGACATCACCATGGCAACCAACAACAAACATCCCAGGAACCACAGTGGGACAGGAAGTGACAGCCACGTGACAGGAAGACATTTTTTTTTTCTTAGTGTTGGGGGGGTGATGAAGATTGTTTGCAGCCCCTGGGGAATCAGCTGTCCCCCAGGTTTCTCCCACCTGGAGCTGGAGGGAAGGGGGATGACTGGGGGGGCCAACTCCTCCTTGCTCTGCACAGTGGGTCACGGGACTGACAAGGCTCTCCCTCCCTGCCTGCCACTCATGGGTCCCCCCCTTAACCCCCCTCTTCTCCACTTCCTGCCGTGACTGGAGATCAGAGAACTCTCCACCGCAGCTTCCCCTTCTCAAGTCTCGATTCCTGGGCTGAAGGTTTCACTGTGGGGCGAGGGACAGAGAAGGAGAGCTCAGGACCTGCGGTAGGACCCAGGAGACAGAGGCTTCGGTGGGAGGGCCAGGATAAAGCCACTCCACAGTAGGTGTGTACATACAGACACACAGAGAGTGGGTCACAGTGACACTGCCTGCAGGTTGCAGTGACACATGAAGACTTCCTGACCTCAGTAACTCTTGGAGGAGAGGGAATAGCCAGAGGATCCAGCCCTGGTGTGCCCCACTCTTGCCCTGTCCTGAGCCTCCGGGTTCATCTCAGGCATCTACTGGCCTCCAGAAAGCAAGGTCCCAACTGTGCCCAGCCCCTGCTGCCTCTCCCCTGGCACCTCTCCCTTGCCTTTTGTGCTGAGGAATCCCCCTCACTGCTCCAAGGTGCCCGCCCAGACGAGGGCACCTTGGCTGGAGGTAGGGGAATGGAACCTCCCTCCACCCCCCTCCCCTTCTCTGCAGATGTCCCAGACTATATTTAGCCCAAACCGGGCGGCCAGCCAGACCCAGACTCCCCACTGGCCCAGAGCTGAGCTCCCAGTTTTTAGGCAATTAAAACATTAACAGAGAACCACCCCCATCCATACACCCCCACACCCCCAGCCCTGCCAGGGCAGCAGAGCTCTGAAAACTTGAAGGAGGGCAGCCCAGCTCAGCAGCCAGGGATGGGGGTGGGGGTCATCAGGCAGGACAGGGGCATCATCCATGAGATCAGGTTGACACTTGGGTGGTGAAGGGGAAGGCTTTCCTTGTTCCGGGAAAAGGGAAAAGCATATCCAGTTGGGGGGGGAGGGGTGGAGCTGCCTAGCTGCAGAAATTACACCTGTCATTCTGCAGCCCCCTCCCTAGCAAGTTCCAGTTATAGGGCTGGGGTTGGCAACAGGTGCGGGCCAGCCTGGCAGCAGCCTAATCCCCCCACCAGCTCCCCAGGCTGACTGTGGTGCCTGAAGGTCCAGCAGGGACCCTTTGTGGCAGGATGTTAAGTAGAAGGAGGTGTCACTGCCCAGAGGGGTGGGCAGCCCATGGCCCTTCTGTAAGAGCTGGCCCCTGGCCCACGTGATGTGTGCTGAAGGGTCTAGGGAAGCCAGGGAAAACTTAGTTCCATTGCACCTATTTCATTTCCCCATGATGCCAGGTGGGCGGGCTAGAGTGTGGGAGGTCTGTCTGCCTGCCTCTTCCTCCTCCTCCTCTCCAAATTCCAGGAACAGGCAAGGGAGGCTCCAGTTGTGGGGAGAGAGGGAGAGCAAGCAGGCGGTCCCAGCTAGGGGGAGCGAGGGGAGGGCGGGACTGGAGCGGGAGGCAAGATCCAGATGAAGCAAGAGACACCCACACCCGAGACACCCACACCCGGGCCAGACTGGGGACAGACACACCAACGCTGACAAATTCTCACACTAGGCTAGGTCCCCACATGCCGCCCACCCTACGGGGACACCCAGACAACCTCAGCCAATCCTGCCAATTCCCAGAATACTCCCCGGACACACACGAAGATCCAGGCCCTGCCCCCCACCATGCATCCCCCCACAAACCGTGTGGGCTCCAGACAGCAGCCAGAGGGTGGAGAGGGGAGTGGAGGGAGGAAAGACAGCAGGCGTCAGAGAGAATGTGCCGCCAAAGCCTTGGGGTATCAGTTGCCATACTCCTTTCCCAAAACATAGTAAGTCAAGACAACCCTGGTCATCTTGCCAGGGGCCCTGCCAGCTTCCCACAGTCCCAAAACTACTGACACAAGAGGGGTGTGGGGTGCTGAGCAAGTGGAGATTACCCTGCTTATTCGTCACAGGGACAGGATTACCATCCCCAGATGCCCATTGCCCCAGATCCCAGGCAGTGCTCCCAAATATTAATAGACCCCACAGAGGCAAAAACATAGCTACCCCTCCAGCCCAGCCTAAGTCCTGTCCTGCTCATGCTTCCAAAAGGATTGGAAACTAGGCATTGGGGTTTGTATTTTGGGGCAGGCCCCACCCTCACATCACATGGCTCTAAGGACCATCCCACCTGAGACTGGAGTCTGAGCAAGGAGTGGACTGGGAGGAAAGGTCCCAGAGGGCAGAGTCAGCTTCCAAGACTAGATGGGTTAGGGGAAGGGGAAATCATTAGCAGGGGTCTTGGTGAATGTCCCCAAAACAGACTCGAGGGGCCACTCAGAACTCAATGTCCTCTCCCCCATATTTAGATGGGGTGACAGGAACCACGTCATGGCACGTGTGGGTGACTATGCCCAGTGGGGGAGGCACATGGGCGATCAGGATGGGGCTGATCACAGCTAGCTTCCTGCCAGGCTGCCTCAAAGTTGGGAGTAGGAAGGAAACTAAAAAGGTGTACCAGGGTGGCAGCCGGAGCATTTAGGGTCACACTGAAGGGACAGAGATTTAAGGGCTATAGGAAGGAGGAGGTGGCCAGGATTAAGCCATTCCAAGCCCAGGATCTTCTCAGAACTGCCACTGCATCTGTGCCACCATCGCCAGTCTGATGGTGAAACCCCTGCAGTGACACCTCATGTACACTCACTCGCACCCTGAAAATCCCTGCAAATCCAAGATCCTCGGCTCCCAAGAGCCTATTCCAGTCTGACCCTACTGACTTCTCTTTCAGGACACCACATGGCCCAGACTCCCAGGCAGTACTGATGTCCCAGCTCCTCCCAGCATACCATCTTTCACAGCCACAAAACTCCCTGACTCTATAACCACCCCCTCTTCTTCCTCCAGGAAGAAGCATCACACAACCAACTCCAGATATTTTTTTCTCTTGTTCCTTCCCCCAGCCTCATTCCTACCCACCCCTCAGGGGAAGCCCCAAGGCTCCAAGCCACCCCCACTCCAACCTGGGGCTTCCCTGGCACAGCCTCCTCATCAAGCCCTGTAGGAGACTTTGGGGCCTGAGGTCCAATTTCCTAGCAAGACCTGGGAGGTCCTTACAGAACCACTTCCCCCAAAACAATCTTGCCCGATGAAGGGTATAAGAGATAACCCGGAATGTCCTGGCCAGGAAACTGAAGAGGGGAGTGTCAGAGGCACAAGTGATCCTTGGAATTAAGCAGCAGGGGGTGGGGGGTGGGGGGTGTTTTCAGAAACAATCCTTTCCAAGAATATATACACATGTACACACAGCCAGCAGACAGAAGGCAACCTGGTTACAGAAGACAGAGCCAGAGAGGGGAGGAGGAACCCTTCCAGGCCATCACATTGGGCCTCCTATCCAAGACAGGATGGAGGGTGCAGAAACATCTCCAAGGCTGGGGAGCTCTCCTGTCTGGTTTCTGGATTAGTTGGTCCCCATCCCTACCCTAGCACACTGGAGGCCTGTCCTTCGCAAGGAGCAGCCTGACAATAGGGTAGTGCTCAGAGAGAAGAGGGGACACAGCCAAGCTCATTTCC
>PVKV010009646.1:0-29842 GCA_004027835.1 Alouatta palliata | reverse complement strand
TTGGCTCCTGCACCCAATTCTGACAGCTCCCCTCACTCCACGGGAGACACCAGCTGAGCGGGCCCCGCCCCTGGCCGGCTCCCTATGGTGGGGGTGGGCCCCCTGGCTGATTCTCCCCAAACCACAGGGCAGCTCAGATAACAGGAGGGAAAAAGGGAGGGGGCTAGTCCGTTGAGCATCCGATCTCTCCCCAAACAGGTTTGAAAGTCTTTTTGTTGTGCTTGTTTTTGAAGAGAAAGAGAGCAGGAGTCCCCAGCGGCAGTTCTGCAAGGGCTCCAGCGCCGGGGACACACGCAGCAGACGGCCCCAGACGCCTCAAGGCTGCGCGCGAAGACACGGCGCAGGCAGACGCACAGACGGGGCTCCCCCACCCTGGACACGGCAGCAGCGAGTTGGGAAGCCCAGGAAACCCCGGGTTCCCGTCGGAAGCCTCCCGGCACCCAGTCCCCTCCCGTAGCGCTTATCTGGGCAGGACATGGGGCCCCGACGCCTGCGGGAACCAGGGGCTCCCCAAAATCCCCGGGGGAGGGGTTACCTCGCAGCAGGGGGACGCAACCCGTTCGGAGTGCCAGCGAGCACAACGTCTGCCCTAACCCGGCGCCCTGGTGCTGTTCGGCATTAGGGTGCGGGGTCCCGGGAGAGGAGCCGTCAGGGGGGCCGCGGCTCAGGGGCGCGGGGCGACGGCAGCGGCCATAGCGTGTCACGTGCGGAGGCTGAAACTTTACCCGGAGCCCCAGACTGTAGGGGCGGAGGGTACGGAGCAGAGGTGGGGGAAGGCCCTCTCCCTCAGGCCCGCCCCTGCCCGCCCACCGACCAATCATCAGTCAGGGGCGGATCTACAGGATCACCCCCACCCCCAACTCTCCTTAACAGACCCCGGGAAGGGCGAGTCTTAAAGGAGCCGCTCCTAGCAGAAGGCTGGACCGTGGGAATGTGGGAGAATCCCTCCCTCAAACCCGAACCGAAAATTCAGAGCGACGAGGGGGTGATGTTCTGCGGAAAGAATGAAAATAGCTCTCGGTGAAGACCGCAGCGTGTGGTATCCTACACTCCTTTCCCCCGCGACCACACACACTCCCACACCTAAACCCGAGAAGAGAGGCGGCAGCACAACATGGAAGTGAGTGCGGTGACTCCTGCCCTAGCTGTCAAGCCCCTGAATCCTATAATTATAATCCTCTTCCAGGGACCAGCTGGAACTGCGAGCTGTGTGACCTTGACCAAGTCACTTCCCTTCCCTGGATCTTAATTATCTCAGCTGCAAAAAAACAAAAAAGAAAGCAAGCAAGCCCAGGAGTAGATCTCCCACAAGTACATTTCTTTCCCCAAATAACTCTCCAGCTCCAGTGGATACTAGGAACTCTGGCCCAACCCAGCCCCTCCACCCCGCTTAAGGTGCACTTCTCCTCAAAGGGCAAAGACTTTTGGATCTTCCAGTAGGGGCGCCCAGGAGCACCCCTCCGTGCTCAAAGACAGACTCAAGCTTCTTTCTCCCAAGCAAGTCTGGAGAAGCCAGGAACGCTCTTGTTCATATTCCAGCTGGACAGGATCTGAATCGCCATCCATCTGAGAGACCCCCAGTCTCCAACACAGCCATGACCCTCCTCCCAGCCTGCTGCTCTGTTTGGGAGGATCCTGTCCACTGGCGGGTTTAGGGGAAAGCAAAGTCGCTTAGGGAATATTCCCCTCTCGCCCTGTTCCCAGGCAGAGAAGTGGCCACAAGTGCCCCCACAGGACTTCCCACTGGAAGGGGAAGTGCTGCACTCCCAGGCCTCCAGCCCAGTGAGAAGACTCTCAGCCTAACCCGGTGGGGCAGAGCTCTCAGACCCAGTGGTCCGACGGCCCCGTTTTACAGACGAGGAAAGAGAGGCCAAGAGCAGGCACAGCGTTTTATCCACAGTCGCACCGGTTGCGGAGCCGGGTCTAGAATTGAAGTATCTGACTGTCTGTCCCTGGCTCTAGCCCGAGAGGCATAATAAGGTAGGACAAGCCAGGATGACTGGACGCTCTGCCCTGAGGGCTGGCGCACGGGGAACTGCCCCGGCAGTGCCGGGCCGCGCGTCCTCAGGCCCCTTCCCGCCGCTGGGCCGGAGCTGTCTCCCGCTCCCGTCTGGATTTCCGTCCGCCGGTGCGAACCTCGCGCCCAGCCCCTCCCGCCCCGTCCTGTCCAGATTCATCCGCAAACATGCGCTCAGTCGGCAGGAATGCGCCAATGGCTCCCAGATGTGGACGCCACCGCTTAACCCCTTACCCCACAGACGCGCTCCCCCAAGGGCCTTCAGCTTGAGCCCGGCCAACACCTGGGAGCTCTGCCCAGGTGAGGAACCAGCCCAGGATTGAAGTCAGCGCCAGCCCACCCTCAGTGCCCACAGGCACCTCCCAACCTAGATTCTACCGGTCTTCCTTCCTTGAGGCTAGAGGGGAAGGCTCATGGACACAAGAATGCAATCATGCATGCACATAGCTACACTGCCTTCCACGTGGCACGACCTTCAGGTGCACCTGCCATCACAGGGTCAGGCATCCTGGTACAAATCCACGTGCACATTCAGGACAGGGTTGTGTACAACCCCAAGACGCATGTATGCACATCTAGGCATGAACAAGTACACACAAACACAATTTGTGCCCAGACGAGGGCATGAAGCAGAAGGGGCACAATTCTGCACAGACAGAGAAGTAGGCCCATGTGTGGATGAGGGAAGAAATTTATACACACAAACCCACACCCCACAGGGGTCACTCAGACAAGACCAGCACCCATGCGTACAAACACATAGAATACACTTGGGGCATTTCCTTCCTGCCCAGGGCAACCAGTACCACCTGTCCAAGGTCCAGCTCTACCCAAGCTTGACTGCAGAAAGCAGGAGAGGTCCCCAGGTGGGGAACCAGGAGTCTTCAATCTGTAGCAGCAGCTGAACTCCAGCTGTGCTGGGCTCATAATAGGGCTTCCACCACCCCCTTCCACCAGGGACCCTGATGCAGGAGGAGAGAAGAGTACCCAAGAAGCAGCAGGAAACTAACAGAGAGAGAAAAGTCACAGGCTCAGGGGCACCTCACTCTTTAGGAGGGACGCTCCTTGGGGCCAACCAGTTCTGTGCACTGGGAGATAGGCTAGGGGAGGAGCCTGAGCCCCTGGTTTCCCAAAACAAGGATCCCTCTTCAAACTGGAAGAAGAGAAGGAAGAGAGTCTGGACAGGCAGCAGGGCTGGTGAGTTCTCAGTAGTCAAAAAGAGACAAAATAGAGCTTTGAGACACCCTAGGGGGGCCCACACTTCTAGTACAACAAGCCTGTCCTCTCACAGCCTGTGGGAAATTCTGAAGAACGGCATTAAGTGATAGTCTAAAGAAAGGATGAAAAGCAATTCGCCCTCCAAGACCACCAGGATGGTGTGGGAGTTTTCTGCGGGAACCAGCTCCAGCTGACTCCTTTTCCCTTCCCAAGCCTCCTTGCTCATCCCAAAAGGAGCTCCTCCCACAAGTACCTTAATAGTCCCACTCGATTTCATTCTCACAGGTCCTAAAGGGGCAGGCTCTTGTTGCCATTGTACAGATGAGAAAAGTGAGGCTCAAAAAGAAAATTGCCTCCTCAAGGTCATACAGCTTGTCAGTGGCAGGGCTGGGACTCAAACCCAGGCCAGGTATAGTGGCTCACACCTTTAATCCTAGCACTTTGGGAGGCTAAGGTAGAACAATTGCTTGGGTCCAGGAGTTTAAGACCAGCCTGGGCAACATAGCCAGACTCTATCTCTTTTTTGTTAAAATAAAATCCATATATATGTATATATATAAAATAAATCCATATATATATATATAAAACACAATCAATGTTCCCTCCTCAACTCTCCCCACCCCTATTTACTCCAATCAAACATGTATCATGCCACTCTGTGCCCTGCTACTCCTTCCTTCGCTCCTCAAAGGATCACAAGGGAGAAGCGACATCCTTGCCTGGCTCTGCAGGTTTATGGGTGGGGCCAGGACATGCCAGAGAGAGAGCAGACACTGGGGGCTGCACACATAGCCCTCCACCCCCACCGCAAGTTTGGTGCCCACCTGCCTAGCAGGCATGGCTGGGTGACTCAGCTTCATCCGGGGGAGATGCCAGGGCAGTGACTCACCTACCGAGAAGAGCTGAGCCTGGCACCTTGCCAGCCCCAGGACAGGAGTGACTTAGTCACCACCGAGACTGTGATGCCCAGCAGGCACAGCCTAGGGACTGGAGACAGGGGCAGACGGTCCCTCTACGGTTACATGCGCCACCTGGTGAACAACGGGCCTCCTGGCATTCTGGGGCCAACAATGGCTGTGCCAGCCCCTACTACCCCCTCACCACTGCCCACCCCACCACACCCTGTTTCAGTGCCAGCAAGTTTTGTGAGACCCCTGGGCTGCCCTGCCTCCACTACAGCCTGCCTATCACTCACCACCCACTCTCCCACCAGCCCCACCTCCTCCTGCCACCCAAGTTGTACCCAGGCTGTGAGTCTCCTTTAACATGTCCTGGCAGCACTCCCTGCCCCCACAGCCCCTCTCACCCTCTCCCCTCATACACACATGCACTCATACACACTTCTGCCAGCCTTGTTTCTGCCAGCAGCTGCTGAAGTTGTTGAGCAGGAGGGAAATTGGGAGGGTGGGGTGCAGGGATTGAGTTACCAGAGGTGATAGGGTGGGCTGTCACCCAATCCCTTCCCCAGCTAGTCCCTACCACTGCCCCACCCCCCCACCCGCCATCTCTCCCTCACCCACTGGCCTCCCTCCCCACTTCTGGGTGGCAGCCTACTGCCCTTTAAGCCCCTCCACCCAAGCTAGAAAATAAATGTTCAAGAGTATTTGTCATGCTAAGACCAGCCCAGTATGTGAGAGAGAATGAGAAAGAGATGAACAGAAAAAGTAATTCCTGTGCTCAGTGCTCTGGCTACAACCACTAAATATGTGTATGCTGAACTGGAAGGGGACTGAGCAACTCCACAAGTCCCAGAAGAGTTGGTGGGGCCCAAGGGGAGTTGACAGGCTGAACAGCCTTAATCCATTTGCACTATTGATTTCTCACAATAGTGATGGGGGGCATGATAAATTAGCCCCCCAGAGACACAGAAACTAAGTGGAGAGAAGGGGAGGGGTTCCTGTTCCACAACTGGTGGTGCACCAAGACCTGCTTGGTAGGTTGGGGGTGGGCAGCAGAGGACCAGATGTTGGGTGGCATGAGGTAGGTTAGGGAAGAGGGTGTCAGATTAAGGCATATCTGGAACACTTCCAGCTGGGTCTGAATTTGAAGGAAGAAGGTCAGGGATAGATGCACTACATTTGGCTACACAGACATGCTGCCTTGAACAACCCTAGGGGGCACCATTCACATCACAGTATATGGAATAGCTCCCCTGCTGCTGTGCAACAGGGTGGCCCTTGGGGAGAGGCTGAGGCAGAAGACAGAGAGCAGACTGAATTCTGAGGGACCACAATTCTCTAGTGAGTTTTCTCCCCATACACACCCCAACTTGCCCCAACTTTCCCCGCCTCCCCCTGCCAGGGGACTGACCTCAGGGGGGCCCCCTTCTGACTAGTGATCGAAGCTGGTAGTAATCTGCCTACTCCTCAGCCCTGCTCCCTTCTTTTGTTAGGGAGATTGGCAAACAACCGCCATGACCCATAGGTCCTGAGCAGAGCAGGAGGAGGGCTCACAGAGGGCTCTCGGGAGTCTGGACGTCCTTTCTGTAAGGTGTCTCCTAGCCCCAGAGCTCACCAGCCTGTGAGCCTGCTGGAACCTGTCCAGCACCTCCATTCACACCAGTGGCCACAGGCCACCCAAACAAACCCAACTCTGACCTCCTTCCAGCCTGGACACAGACTCTCTCCACATGGAGAGACTTATAAACAAACTAAGCTGGGATTTACAGAGACCCTGCACAAACAAGCAGAGGGGGAAATGGACCATGTGTGTCTGGTTTGTGGTCCTCCTTGCTGCAGTATGGGAGGGAAGCACACTGAGGTGTGGTGAGGAACCATGACAACAGAAAAATGGTGCAAAGGGAGGGCCTCGGTTCAGGTCTCAACACAGCCAATGACTGATTGAGTGTCCTCTCTAGGCCTCAGTTTCCTTCTCTGCAAGGGCAAGGGATTGCCTAGGTAGCCTCTAAAAACCCTTCCAGCTCTGAGTCCAGTTGGATAAAGAAAACCCTGAAGGGTGTCAGGACTCTTCCACCCAGTCCAGTCCGGCCCATCTACCTGGTTCAAGTCCCTCTCGGTAAGATCCTCCCCCTGCTCCACATGCCTCCTTGCTCCATCTTCTGCCCCTCTGGCCCTTCCTCACTCCTCTGTCTGCCTGCTTACCCTCACCTTGGCCAGCCCCTCTGCCTGCCCCGTGCTTTTCTGCACGTCCCTCCTGCCAGGGGACTGACCAACTAAAAATAGTCCCTGCAGCCTTTCTCGCCCACAGCTGCCCAAAGAGCAGGAAATGAGGGGGGCAGGGAGGCCCATGCCCTGCCTTCCCCCCAGTAACTCCCAGGTCAGAATCATGTCCAGTACTCCAGCCTGGGACTAGTGCCAACTTGGCCATCCTGGGGGCATCCCACACCCCTTCCCTAGGGGGGAGGTCTGCTCATAAGTGCCTGCAATCACAGAGCTGCCCCTACCCTGTGGGAGGAGAAAGGAGGCAAGTGGTCTAGAGGGAAACCTTCCCAATTTCTGACAAATCAGTGCCAACCCCATTGTGGGCACCCAGAGGGCAGGGCCTGGCTCCACTGACTGGTCTTTTGAGGGCAGAAGGAATTGGCATGGGGAAGTTGTGACAGTTTCCTTCATCCTGGCCTAGCTGAAGGGAAGATAAAATAGTGCCCCAGCCTCAATTATGTTAGTCCCTTCGTCCCAAAACACAGGGATTTCGATAGCCACCCACAGATACCATGGGAAAAAAAAACTAAAAAATGAGAGCAGAAGATCTAGGCTTCTGTAAAGACAGAAGCCTGGAGGCAAGAATAGGCCATGCCTGCTACGCTGGGCATGTGCTGCCCCCAAGCTGAGTCAGAGGCTAGGAGGGAGAAGCTGGGGTGCTACAGTGCCAGAGGCTACTGTGCCCCCATACCATCCCACCTGGGATTCCTGACACCTCCCAACCTTAGGGGAAGGCCCTTCCCACACAGGAAGAAGGAAACCAGCTAAGCGACTCTCTGGAGCCCTGCAGGGGAGCCCTGCACCACAGGCAGGCGGGAAACCCAGGAGTCCTGGCACCCAGCCCAGAGAGAGTGAAATACCTTGAAGGGGAGGAAACAGCCCAGATTGAGGCAGACATGTGGCACCCCCAGAAGCTCCCAGATGTGACCCATAAGGAGGTACTGGCCAAAGGGGCTAGATAAGGCAAAATGAACACACTGCTGAACAAGAAGACAGAAGAAAGTGGGGCTATAGGAATGAGGTGGTGGGGGTGGGGGCCGCCTGGCTCATCGCTGTCCTTTCCCCCTTATCAGAGTCAGAGATACTGACATTAAGGCCATCAAATATCAACCAGGTCCTCAGGACGTTGGTGTGTTTCCTCCTCCCCTAGTCTCCAGACCCCAGCCTGTTCATTCCTGAGCTTCCTCTGGCACCCCTTCCTTGGGGCTAAGCCAAGTAAGAAATCAGCAAGCCCAAGGTGGTGCTTGGGAGGCCGGGGCAGTGCCAGGGGCAGTCCTCATACCATCCTCCCACTGGCTTCCCTCCCGCCTGCTCTTAGCCGCCACACATATCTCAGCTGTCGAATCCGATTAGGGCTCCTGCCCAGTGAGCCGGACAAGGAGGCCACTGGGCAGGGGAGAGAAAGACAAGGACGCCAAGCAGGGATGGCAGAAGGAAGGTGGAGACATGGCTCAGGGGAGAAAGTATGGGGCCCCAGAGGAAGAAATGCCTGGTGGAGAGATCTGTACTCTCTGACCACAGGTGCTCTGGCAACAGCTACAACCTACATTAGGGGAATTCTGCAGTACCCTGGGCAATAGCCCTGCCTGGTTCCTCCATCCCCCAGATGGGTAAAGGATGAGGGAAGAAAACTGAAGGCAGAGAGATTGACCTAGATTTAGGAAGAGGATTCCATCCTAGATCCCCCCAGCCATTACTACCGTTTGGACTGAGCTTTACGATACATTATCTGTGGGGTCTTGGTGGCAGTGTCCCTGCTTGCTACTGATAGCCATTTTTACAAAGGAAGAAACTGAGGCTTAGCAAAGGGGAAGACCTACATAAATACACATAGTTAAATAACCAGGCTGTCTCCAGTTCAGGCCTCTGATTCCCAGTCCACTGCTCACACTCAGAATCTCTACTTTCCTTCTTGGATCAAGACCAGAATGAAGTCTGAAGCCACTCTATTATCTACCCTGTCCTCCAAAACCAACCCTTAGGGGACCTGGGGAGCACACCCCACACCTAGACAGAGCTACCAGATGGGGACATGCAACCCACTCCTACCATACACTGAGAACTAGAGGAATTCCCTCAGTGTGATCAGTCTGTTCTATCACCCCCTCCTCAGTCTACTACCCCCAGAAGCAAGATATACACTCACACATGGTAACTCAGACAGTGTATACCCTTCCTATAAACCCACCAAACCAGAATGGCATGCCCTAGATCATCAGAGAGCAGGGCCTGTCTGCCCACCACAGGAGAAAAATACGCCACTGTAAACAGCAGGTGCCATCTAGCCCTCTCCTAGAGGATGTGGGGGCAGGGGGCAGAAGCCTGGGGACCTTGTAGCTCTAGAGAAACACCAGGAGCCTGAGACTCTGAAAGCAAAGGAGCTCAGGGAGCTGGCAAGGCTGGGTGACCTCCTCAATCTGGTCCACACCCCCTTCCCTAGCCATCTGGACTGAGCCTGTTCTAGCCTGGGCCACACTCTGGTATCCCTCCCTTTCAATGCCTGCAGCCACCTCTATTCAAAGCTTCTAGATCTTACAACCACATTGTCAACACACAAACACGGGGCGGGGAGGGGGCTTCTGCAGTAGGTGTTGAGATGTTGACAGGGATGGGTGCTCTAAGCTGAAAGAACTTTCTCAGAGGAGAAGGTCACCAAAATGCTCACAACCTCCACGACCCTCCAGCAAAGCCCTTGGCCACTCAAGTGTGAGATGAACCTGGAAGCGGACATTAGTTCCCCTACAAGGTGAGTAGGGAGTGGGGGCAAAGTCCTGAGCTCTTTGGGCTAGGAAGCAAGAAAGAAATCCCTCAGGAAAGCTCAGGTCCCTCTCTGGCTCTCCTCTCTCTGTTGCCCCAGCACTTGCCAATTCGCCAGTCTAGGTGAGGTGGGGGAAGGGGTATTAGGCAATACTGCAAAGGAGGGTGCAAGGGCGTGGGCCTGGGCAGACCTTCCCCCTACTCCCCACTCTTAGCTAGAGAACGAGGACTGCCTCAGGAGAAATGCGGGAAAGGCGCTGGAGGGTGCAGGGGGCTCTGAGCTTTCAAACACCCTACTGTTCCGAGGCTCCCACCTCCCAGGACTACAGTGAGTGACAGGAGAGGAGGGATGGGGAAAGCCAGAACTGGTGAGAGGGAAACGGCTAGATCAGAAGCAGAGGACAGAGTCAAAGGCGGCCAAGGAAGAATTGGGAAGGGGTGTGCATGGTCCTACCTGGTCAGGTGTGTGCTGGCAGGGGGGCGATGGGGTTCCCAGGAGAACCGGGAAAGCCCTCTCAGCTCGATTCAGGATTCCCCCCTGCTTCTGGGTTAGGCTGCTGCAAGAGGCACGGGTTCCCGTTGGGTCCTAACGCCCACTCGCCAAACAGAAGGCTCTCCCCGCCCCCTTACACCAGCCCTGACTGGGTCAACAGGCGCAGAGTATAGGACTGATGGGGGAGAAATAACGCACTGGAACAAAGATGGGGGTCTGATCACCAGCTGGGGACAGGAACAGTTCCCAGTCTCAAATACACAGCATGTGGATAACTTGAGGATAGGATAACATAAAACAGGAGAAAATACACATTTCTTCCTGCTTGCCCTGAGCAGATGGACTTAGGTTTTGATGCTAGAGGTGGGGTTAAGATCTCTTTCCCTGCCACTCCCGCTGAGGCATGTAGTTAGAAATTTGGGGAAGGGAGCATTCCTTTTGGTTGGATGCTCACTTCTGTCCTCTTCCTTGTGGACTGCAGGAGTCTCTTCATCCCTCCCAATTATTCTCAAGTGCCTAGGAGGCAGGCCATCCAGGGGGAAAAAAACAGATTTTCAGCCTGCAAAAAGTGCAGGCTAACTTAGATGAGAGCTGGAAACAGGTAGGACCAATGTCTGTGTATCTGGGTGTGTGTGGGGTCTGCAAATATATAGGCAAAAGTAAAAGCAGGTGGGGTTAGGGAAGGAGAAAAAACAAAAAAGGATCTTGGGCTACATCTATTACTGGAAATGGTAATTGTCAGTGGAAGAACAGGATGCAGAACCTAGAGGTCAACTAGGGGCCCTACCCAACCCTCAATAAGGTCCGAATCTTTATGACCAAAATAAACAAGTTAAAGAGAGAATATTTTCCTACGTACCATTCTGGATAAATATAGGGGCAGAGGGACCTCAAATCAATAGATCAACTTCAAGGTCACTGATTCAGTTTAGTATAGCCAATCTTCTCAGTAGCTCAAAGGGAGAATTCAGGTTTGGTGGGTTAGATGAGCAAGAGAAAGGTGGATAAGAATTCTGAAGTTGTGGATTGAGAACATTTTGCAAGGAGAGTTGCACGTATCTCTAGCAGCAGATCAGGGAAAATGTCATAAGAAGGGCCAGAGAAAGTCAGGGACAGACTTGAGAGGAGAGGGCATGGCCTCTCCCTAGAAGAGAAGACACCAGCAATGCCTCCACCTCTTTTTGTCTTGCAGGAAGAACTCAGAAAAGGAGCTGGGCAGTAAGGATGGAAGGCCCCAGGGTGGAGTCCATGGGGTGAGTTTGGGTCAAGCCTTTCACCCTAATGTGCCTCAGTTCTCTCCCAGCTGTTAAACAGGGCTCTTCGTTCTTCCCAGGCAGTTAATGAGTGTTTACAAAAGGGCTTGGAGATCCTCAGATCTCAGCTGGGACACCACTACAGTTATAAAGTTCAATAAGAGCTGAGTGTTATTTGGGGAGAGGAGTAGGGGAGAAGGAAACAGACTACTCTTACAAACTAAGGATAAAACTAAGCTCAGAGAAGCACAAGCCTAGCTGCTACCACAGGACATCCTTGTGCCCATGGATGGAGGTCACCCCACCCCCATCAACCACCACCAAAGGCTGGCCTCCAGCTAGCTGTAGGCAGAACCCAGACTAGCAGCTGGTCTTCATTAACTCCAGCTTTTTCACTCCCCACTGTGAACCCACAGCTTCTACAGGCCTAGGCTAGAGGGGGCTGCCCTAGCTCGACCTTGCAGCTGACACTGGGGTGGGGGGCACCGCACTAAAGGCCAAGTTACCAGCTGAAAACAAAGTTGAAGCAAGAGTCCTTTTTCCCATTGGGAGCAAGAAAGCAGTGTGGGGTTGAGAGGGTGGAGGTGGGGGAATTTAGGGCAAACAGCAGGCAGTGAAGTCAGCTGGATTGAGGCCCAGAAACCCCCACACCCTGGGGCCAAGTCTTACTCTAGCTTTGCTTTCAGCTTAAGTCTTGGCGAGGCCCCAAACTAGGGAAGGCCCTGGTTGCCCCTTTCCGCCTCCCTACCCCCACCCTTATTAAATACACATTTTATCTCTCAGCATCTTCATTATCTTAACTGAAGGAGACAAGCAGTGGATGGCGGCAGCAGAGAGCGTCAGGAGAGGGGGGCGGTGCGGGGAGCAGGCGCACCCTTGTTGTAAAGTGCTGATCTAGCTCTTTCAGGCAGTGTGGGAAACAGAGGAGGGATCAAAGGGAGTGAGGCTGATTCAGAACTCAATTAGAGCTTTTTAAAAAACGAAGCTGGCTCTCTCCTTTCGCCAGTCTTCAGCCTTTACCCAAGCCCCTTGCACCCAATTAACTTCCACTGCCAGTGCCTTGGGGCTGGAGCTGAAAATCAAGGGGAGGCCAGAGGGCACACCTTCTCCCCTTACAGAACACACCTCTTCTAAGAGGAAGACCTACACTGTAGCTTAAGAGAAAGTACCTTATCTTTTCAGGACCCTGAGATCACAACTTCCCCTAAGTTAAAAAGTAGGACATCAAAGGTGGGCTCCTCCCTAAATCCTCGCCTAGAGACCCAGCTTCTGGCCAATCTAGCCACACCGAGTAACATCCAGACAAGCAGCCTGTCGCTAACTCTCCCCTCATAGCCAAAGCATCCCACCAGCAACATGGAAGGTGTCTCAAGCAAAATGCCACTACATCAGAGGGAACGACTGGACTGCATCTGAGGCTAACAAATGCTCCAAAACTGTGCCAAGACACATTTTGTAAGACACAGCACCCTTCTTATGTAGGGGCCTGTTCCACCTCTGTGCAAAAGAACCACCAACATTTAACTTCAGCTTAGAACTGTCCTCACCATGGAGGGAACAGCAGCATCTTACTTGGTTCATTTATCTGTTCAACAACTATTGAGTACCAGGTATTAGGCACTATACTAATTGCTAGGGACAGATACAAATGTAAACAAAATTTCAATATTGGCTCTCTTTTGTTCTCCCTCAGCAGTCAAGGTAACACCTCTCAAGATATTTTTTAAAAAATATAACTTACGTCACATATTATTCCCAACTTCTCATTCTTATTGGTGTGTCTGCTTTTTCTTTTTAGATACAGGGTCTTGCTGTCACCCAGGCTGTAATGCAGTGGTATGATTACAGCCCATGCTGAGTTGAACTCCTGGGCTCAAAGCATCCTCTCACATCAGCTTCCTGAATAGCTAGGACTACAGGTGCATACCACTATGCCCAACTAACTTTTAAGATTTTTTTTGGCAAAGAAGCCAGGGGAAAGGTTCTCACTATGTTGACCAAGCTGGTCTCAAACCCCTGACTTCAAATAATCCTCCTACTGTCACCTCCTCCCAGTGTTGGCATTACAGGCATGAGCCACCACACCTAGCTTGATATATATTTAAAGTGACACTTAGGCCAGGCGTGGTGGCTCACACCTGTAATCCAAGCACTTTGGAGGCCAAGGCAGGTGGATCACCTGAGGTCGGGAGTTCAAGACCAGCCTGACCAACATGGTGAAACACCGTCTTTAAAAAAAAAAAAAAAAAAAAAAGCGACACTTAATAAAGGTAAGGAGCAATGTGACTCGGTGGTAGTGGGGGGCACAGAGAGAATAAGGCTCTGCCAACTTTTTAATCTCTGGGTAGCTTGGACCTCACACATTTTGCTTTTTTGAGACAGAGTCTCACTCTGTCACCCAGGCTGGAGTATAGTGGCATGATCTGGTCTCACTGCAAACTCCACCTCCCAGGCTCAAGCAATTCTCCTGCCTCAGCCTCCAGAGTAGCTGTGATTATGGCATGTACCACGGCACCCAGCGAATTTTTGTACTTTTAGTAGAGACGGTATTTCGCCACGTTGGCCAGGCTGGTCTTGAACTCCCAGCCCTCAAGTGATCCACTCGCCTTGGCCCCCTAAAGTGCTGGGATTACAGGTATGAGCCAAGGCACCTGGCATTTTTTTTTTTTTTTTTTTTTTTTGAGAGAAGAGTCTTACTCTGTCGCCCAGGCTGTAGTGCAATGGCACGATCTCAGCTCACAGCAACCTCTGCCTCCAAGGTTCAAGTGATTCTCCTGCCTCAGCCTCCCAGTAGCCAGGATAACAGGTGCATGCTACCATGTCTGGCTAATTTATTTTAGTAGAGACAAGGTTTCGCCATGTTGGCTAGCCTGGTCTCGAACTCCTGACCTCAGGTGATCCGCTTGCCTCGGTCTCCCAAAGTGCTGGGATTACAGGCATAAGCCACCACACCCAGACTGGACCTCATACATCCTTGCAGTTAGCTAGCCACAGACAAGTCTTCATTGAGCCAGAAATGTCTGTGGCAGCTCTGGGGTTGAAACACACACCAATTTATTTTGTCTATGCTCTTTCCATGGCAATACCCAACACTCTATGGAAGCTTAATCAGCTTCCTTGGGGTGGGGGAAGAGATTAACCAGGATATAGCACACACTCCACCACCTTCAAAAGGAAGAATGTAGGTCAGCATCTTTGCTACTACTCTAAGTGAAGCAGCCTATGATCCTGGCAAAAACTGCTAACCACAAGCCCATCCCATCCACTAAAACTCCTACCACCTTCCTGTAGCTCTCAGCTTCAGTGAGAAAAGCCAGCAAGGAAAGAACTTCTTCCTCAGAGGTCTGAATTACACTTAAGACTTTACTGACAAACATATATCAGCTTTTGCTCCCACAAGGGCAGCGGAAGCCAAGCAGGGACACGAAGTCTGCTTCACGCATCACTGACAGAACCAACCCTGTTCCAACTGCTAAAGTCTTAAGAGCAGCAATGACCTAGAAATTGACAGTGGGGGAGAAATAAAGAAAAGGAAACTAACAAATCAGTAGACAGAAAACCCTATTTCCAAATACCAGGAGAAAGGGAGAGAAAGGAGGTAGAGGGGAAAGAAATTTGGCCCCTTTGAATCTACCAATGTGATTTTGGCTGGAAGCCAGGGAGGATACATAGCAGCCCCACTGCGAGTCAAGCCATGTTCCTGACTCAAGCCCTACAGTTAAGAGGAAGGCGCCAAGCCTCAAACACAACGAGGTGGGGAGGCTGCTCCTTATTGGGCAAGATCCTACTGTGGACACAGAACAGACAGCAGCTGCCCACAGTGTGGAAACAAACTGTAAAGCAGTCATGTCTCTTAAGGCTGCAGCATCCAATAAAACGTAATTTAAATCAAGCTTCGCATCTGTTCTCAATCCCATTCAGTCTCTGCTTTCCATCGGCCTTTGGACAATCTTTGCAATTATGACTGTTAACCCTTATAGTCCCAGACACTTTCCAACCTTCTAAATATAGAACTGTGTTTTCCATGTGCAAACTACCTTCAGAGGGAATGAATGCTCTAGTAAACAAGTGTGAGGGTGAGAACCACATTCAGACTCATGCCTACAGACTATCTTGTGCTACACACACCAGTGAGTAGTGTTCATTTCAGAGAGCTCTCTCTGCTTTCCCTGCCTCTATACCATACCACCTGTTAGAGCTCAGATCACATTACAAGGACACAGTGGGCAGGATGAATGAAACAGTGGCAAACAGATCATTTGTACATGTATCAAGTTCCCAGATGGAAGGCCATGTCAGAAAGGTAGAGGCAGCAGCAGGAGAGCTCAGGGTCACTGGCTCTCAGATCATTCATATCATACATGGTTTACATTTCAAGCATTTGCTTAAGTTATAAAAGTACAGCAATTTCCCAAACAAATCAAATGAGAACTTCCCCCTTTCCCCTAAAACTACCTCAGCCCCAAGCATCCACTTTCAAAGTAGTCAATGTTATAATGGTGCCCTCTGGTGTCTCAGTCACAAATTGCCATTTAATGGCACCAAACCAAACCCAGAAGACTCTTGATTAACCAACCATATGGACTAATTTATCTAAGACTGGAAAAAATGTGTTTAGATGAAAACCCAATTCTAAACTAAGGCATCTTGAAACAAGTGGTTTCATCTAAGGATTGCAGACTGTGGGACAGTCTAGGAAGAAATTTTCACATTTACTTCTGAAAGCATGAGCGCTCTTGAAATCTAATTGCTTAAAAAGACAAAGAATACAACTTGAAAATAAATATATTTACAATCTGTAGTTATAGTCTCCTTACCACCCCAGCACCCTTGGAGGTGCCCAAGAAACTCAAAAGAGCCTTTAAAATGTCACAATGTCGTAGTATATGCACCAGGAACATAGTATACTCTAAAAATAAATAAATTCTTTAACCAGTGTCCTCCAAATCTCCACGTGGACTTGCTTAATTTTCCTCGATCATTCTTTTACATTCTTCTTACCCTAACCTCAAAGTCCTGAACAAAATACACTCATGGCTGGGGGCGGTGGCTCACACCTGTAATCCTAGCACTCTGGGAGGCCGAGGTGGACAGATCACTTGAGGGTCAGGAGTTTAAGACCAGCCTGGCCAACACGGTAAAACCCCATCTCTACTAAAAATACAAAAATTAGTCAGGTGTGGTGGTGCCCACCTGTAATCCCAGCTATTCGGGAGGCTGAGGCAAGAGAATCGCTTGATCTCAGGAAGTGAACGCTGTAGTGAGCCAAGATCGTGCCACTGCGCTCCAGCCTGGGCAACAGGGCGAGACTTGGTCTCAAAAAAACAAAAACAAAAACACACTGATGTTTGAGCAAACAAAGAGGTAAATATAGACACATTTCAGATCTGTACACTTGTAAGCACATTGGCTAGAGATACGCAGTGGTAGAAGTAGTGAATGTAATTAAAAAGGATCTACCTGATCACTTTTATGGGTAAAAATAATAAGATCCAAAGATATTATTCTGGCCTAATATTAAAGAATCTAGAGATTAAAATCCATTGGTTTCAAGTAAAAAAGGTCGTATTTGTTTTCAGACCTGAATGTGTAAAGCACTAAAATGAAGACTGTAGCTCTCTAAATGCCAGATAAATACTTTTGTGTGGGGTATAAGAGAAGAATTTAAGGCAATCCAGTAGCTAAGATATTTCCAATTAAAGCTTTATCTTTCAGAGCATGCTCTATTTCCTTCTCTTCAATCTTGAAAGACACCTGGAAAAAAGAGAAAAGGATTTTTCATCCTGAAGAACTCACAAAAGCAAAGTTATCAGTACACAAACTTCTACCATATTAAACTTTTCTCACAAAAGGCAAGAAAGTTAGACACTTTTTTTCCAATAGCCTGAAAAAATATTCATACCACACTCCCATCTTTACACACCTTAAACCTTAGCTAACAAAAAATGACTTGTTTAACTGTGGTCATCTTGTGTAACAGTAAACCTTTACTTTAGCATCACTCTACAAAATAGGACAATTAAAAACACTGTCACAAAAAAGCAGTTGTACCTTTGTCAAGCGGGTTTCCTTGTTTTTCTTTAATCCTATAATGCCCCTGGCCTCCAAGAGCCCTGAAAGTGACAAACACTCTGACTGGTCCACAGCCGCCACCTGCTGTTTGCGACAGACTTTACTATAGGCTTCATATAACTGGGAGGAAACAAGGGAGAACAAATGCTGCTTAAAAGTCACATTGCTTATAGCCTTTAATCATTTAAGAAACGTGAGTCTGAGTTAGCAAAAAACTTATTTATATATCCTGTTTCTTCTTCTTTTCAATAAAATCCTTGAACAGTCATTCTGTAGATATTCCCAAAAGCCTATACAGTAATGTAGGAAAGGGGCTTTATATATTTCATAGAGAGATGCAGAAATGAAGGGGAGCATAGGGAAAGATTAATGGTAAACTTTCAACCACAACCCAAGGGAAATAGGTGCCTTTTATATAGCACCAGTATTATTTTTTTTTGATGGAGTTTTGCTCTGTTGCCCAGGCTGGAGTGCAATGGTGTGATCTCAGCTCACTGCAACCTCCATCTCCTGGGTTCAAGCAATTCTCCTGTCTCAGCTTCCCTAGTAGCTGGGATTATAGGCGCACACCACCACACCCGGGTAATTTTTTGTATTTCTAGTAGAGACAGGGGTTTCACCGTGTTCCCCAGGCTGGTCTCGAACTCCTGAGCTCAGGTAATCCACCCTCCTCGGCCTCCCAAAGTGCTAGGATTATAGGCATGAGTCACCGTACCCGGCCATTACCAGTATTAATTCTTACTGTTAAAATCCATTTTAAATTCCTATCAGCTGAAGTATCATAGGCCTTTTGGAAATATCTGCTCTGCAAAGCAGATTCTCATCTCTACCTCTGCTCCATCTGCTCCATCTCAACTTACCTTCCCGAGAGTGACCTCTTTGATTTTCAACTGCCTGATCAAGAGCATCAAAGAGCAGACCAAGATCTTCTGCTGAAGAGGGAAGGAATCATGTGCTCCTTCTTGGCTCAAGGTCATCCTGTTACCATCAACTTCTGAAATGACTTGGGATATATGAATAAGACCAACCCTCTTGGGAATCAAAGGCTCAGAAGGTGGTTCACCTATAAAGTAAGTAAGTCAAGCTTAATTCGATTTCTAAAATATTGTGTGTGTGTATGCATGATGAAACAGATGATACTAAGTTTGAGCTAAAGGAATTTCAAGTACAGTTACATGGTGGCAAAGCAGAGGTTCCAACTCTCTAACCAGAGGCCAAAGGATGGAGAGAATGCTATTCTCTTAAAGATGTCAAAATAATGTGGATGACTTGAAAATTAGGGTTACCCTTTCTCTGGGCCAAATAGTGAGCTATTTTGTCCTATGGAATGTAATTTAATGTCAGAGGAACAAAACCTACCTCATGAAAGGACCAGACAGAGAACTACTGTACTCCTTTTTTTTTGTGGGGTGCGGGGAACAAGATCTCTGTTGCTCAGGCTGCAGTGCAGTGGCACTAGCATGGCTCACTGCTGCCTTGATTTCCTGGGCTCAAGTGATCCTCCTGCCTCAGCCTCCTGAGTAGCTAGAACTACAGGTGCATGCTACCACAGCAGGCTAGTTCCTAGTATCTAAGAGGTATAAGAAGAACAGAATCGTGAAGCAAAGATGGTGACTGTGCCTGGTAATTAAGAAAGGAAAAAAAGACCAGGCATGGTGGCTCACGCCTGTAATCCCAACACCTTGGGAGGCCAAGGTGGGCATGTCATCTGAAGTCAGGAGTTCGAGATCAGCCTGCCTAACATGGTGAAACCCCATCTCTACTAAAAATACAAAAAATTAGCCAGGTGTGGTGGCAGGGACCTGTAACCCCAGCTATTCGGGAGGCTGAGACAGGAGAATCGCTTGAACCTGGAAGGCAGAGGTTGCAGTGAGCAGAGATCATGCCACTGCACTCCAGCCTGGGCGACAAGAGCAAAGCTCTGTCTCAAAAAAAAAAAAAAAAAGAAAAAAAAAGTTGGAAAATTACCTAATATTTTAGATCAAATGTGTGGCGAAATGTGGAGAGTAAAGTCACTGCCGTATCAGTCCTTCAGATGGCCTCCCCAAAGGACCTCTGAGATTTGGTTCCCTTGCCCAAGCTGATCAGCAATAGAGCCAACACTTGAGAAAATGTCACTGGGTATGCTAGTAGATAGCACCATCTTTTTTTTGGTAATTTTTGTAGAGATGGGGTTTCATCATGTTGCCAAGGCTGGTCTTGAACTCCTAAGCTCAAGCAATCTGCTCTCCTTGGCCTCTCAAAGCGCTGGGATTATAGGAGTGAGTCACCATGCCTAGCCAGATATCATCATCTTAATAAAAGCCAGGGGTTGGGAAACTGCCAATAAACTGCACAAGACTATATCCTTAGCAAACTACTGTAGGAATAGAAAACTAAATACCACATGTTCCCACTTCTAAGTGGCAGCTAAATGATGAGAACACATGGACACCTAGAGGGGACAACACACACTGGGGCCTATAGGAGAGTAGAGGGTGGGAGGAGGGAGACGATCAGGAAAAATAACTAATGGCTTGAGCTCAGGAATTCATGACCAGCCTGGGCAACAAGGCGAAACCCCACCTCTACTAAAAATACAAAAAAATTGCAGGGCATTGTGATACGTGCCTGTGGTCCCAGCTACTCAGGAGGCTGGGGTGGGAGGATGGCTTGAGCCTGGGAGGAGGTTTCATTGAGCTGAGATCACACCACTGCACTCTAGTCTGGATGACAGAGTGAGACCCTGTCTCAAAAAAAAAAAGCTATGGTCTCATTGTTTGGAGATGCATGAATTGCAAGACAGAGAGATGTGCTCTGTAACAACTTTTGCCTGAAGTTACTCCCTGAATCACTTGCAGTTGCCCCATAACAATTTACTTCTATAATATTTCATTACCACAGAGGGATGCTGCAGAGGACTAATGGAGAAACCAGAGATCACAGATCAAGTAAGAGAATCTTAAAGCTCAAAGGAATTTAGAAGTCTATTTTTACTCCCTACCCAATGGCTTAGTCCTCTCTAAAACAATCTCAACAAGTGGCATCTATCCAGCTTTTGTCTGAATACTTCAATGCTGGAGAACCCACTATGTTTCAAGGAAGCCCAGTTAGTTCTAGTTATTAGAAATTTTCTTCTTATATTTAGTTGAAGTCAATCTCCCTATAGCTTTCTGGAACCATTAAAAGCCAATCTCAACTTGGTGTGGTGGCTCATGCCTGTAATTCCAACGCTGCAGGAAGCCAAGGTGGGAGAATCACATCATCCCAGGAGTTTGAGACCAGCCTGGGCAACATAAGGAGACTCCTCCACCCAATGACTCTACAAAAATTTTAAAATTAGCAATAGCTGGAACTGGGGAGGCCGAGGTGAGAAGAGGATTGCTTGGGCCTGGGAGGTTGCAACTGCAGTGAGCCATGATCACACCAGCCATAATCGCATCACTGGACTCCAGCGTGAGAGACAGAGCAAGACCTTGTCTCACACAAAAAGAAAAAAAAAAAAAAGCCAATCCCACACAATCCAGAAATCAAAAGATAGAACTTACAACCTCTTTACCTTTTTTAGTTATGTTTGTGCTAATGGTGCTCACAGGGGCCAGTGACAAGCCTAAATGTTATCAGTGGGGAAAAAGAAGGGGAAAAGGGAATAATCTGAAAAATTGAAGAGGAGGAAGAAACCAGTATCTAAGTCTATACATTGATATATATTGCCTACTATTAGCCTAAGCACTAATTTTGGCTACTTCTGAAATTATTTTTATTTTAGCAAATTGACGAAAAAAAGAACTTCATGCAAAATTATAATGCCAGAAACAATTTTACTAACTCCCAACCAGTGTAGGAGTCAAAAAGAAACAATCAAATCTTACTATTCTGTTTATAAAGACTACCACTGGATATCAAATACAGTAAGATAGGTAGTTCACGGCCATTTACATTTGCCACAACCAAAACAACAAGGCTGAGGGAATGGAAAATTAATTTTGTCATTTGTGATAGTGTACAGCTTACTGTAGCAATATGATCTTTTTACTTCTACCCTCTAGACTTGTTTAAATGCTTGAGATATCCCAAGCTGAACTTATAATTCTTCTCATTATTATTTTTTTTGAGACAGAGCCTCACTCTTTTCCCCAGGCTGGAAGTGCAGTGGCACAATCTCAGCTCACTGCAAACTCCGCCTTCCCAGCTCAAGTGATTCTCCTGTCTCAGCCTCCCAAGTAGCTATGACTACAGGTGCACACCATGCTTGTCTAATTATTTTTTTTTTTACTTTAAGCCCTGGGACACATGTGCAGAACATGCAGGTTTGTTACATAGGTATACATGTGCCATGATGGCTTGCTGCACTAATCAAACCATCATCCAGGTTTTTAAGTCCTGCACGTTCTCCCTTCCTTTGGGCCCCACCCCCAGCAGGCCCCAGTGTGTGATGTTCCCCTACCTGTGTCCATGTGTTCTGTTTAACACCCACTTACGAGTGAGAACATGCAGTGTTTGGTTTTCTGTTCCTGTGTTAGTTTGCTGAGAATGACTGTTTCCAGCTTCATTCATGTCCCTACAAAGGACACGAACTCATTTTTTTTTCCTTTGAGACAGAGTCTCGCTCTGTCACCCAGAATGGAGTGCAGTGGCATGATCTCAGCTCACTGCAACCTCTGCCTCTCGGGTTCAAGCAATTCTCCTGCCTCAGCCTCCTGAGCAGCTGAGATTACAGGCGAGGGATACCATGCCCAGCTAATTTTTATATTTTTAGAGATGGGGTTTATCTATGTTGGTCAGGCTGGTCTAAACTCCCGACCTCAGGTGATCTGCCCTCCTCAGCCTTCTAAAGTGGGAGGATTACAGGCATGAGCCACCACACCCGGCCAACTCATTTTTTATGGCTGCAAAATTAAATTTTTTTTTTTTGTAGAAATGAGGCCTCACTACATTGCCCAGGCTGGTCTCACAATCCTGGGCTCAAGCGATCCTCCCACCTTGGCCTCCCAAAGTCCTGGGATTACAGGTGTGAACCACTGCATGGGGCTTCACAGTTCTTTTACCCAATTCTCCATTATTTATCAGGCTTTGCTTTCACCTATATTGAGACCTTAAGTGCACTCAACATAAGCACCCAGAGAGCTGATCCAACCTCATTGTCTACAATTTTCATTTCTAGAGCTTGAAAAGAAAACTTACTCTGTCCTAGCCATTTACACAATACCCTGGGAACTCATTTCCAGTAATGCATGAACTACAGTACTGGCAGGCAAGATTGAAATAAAGTAGATGAAACTGACTAAAAACACAGACACACATAAAAATGGGTGAGTTTGGATTTAACTATGTTCATTTCATCCTTCTACCTCTTTCCTCAGAAAAGCTAAGCTTCTAATTACAAATGAAGACAGGAAGGAGATAAACTACTTACATTCAGACAGTGGTTTGAGAATAGTCTGGCTTTTAACATCTGACTCTACAATTTCAACAGCTCTCCTATAAAAAAAAATTTTCTAAAATTAATTTAGTCTGAGCCAAACCAAACACCATACCAAACCACCAAGCTCAAAAGTAGGCACATTAATGACTATTGCTCAAAGACTGCAACTATGAGCAACAGTCATGTAGGCTAACATGGTTTAGCCTACATACATCCTGTGTATAACTTTAAAATTATGTTTTGTAACTTTAAAGCCCCAAAATAAAACTGGGTTATTTCTCAGATAAGGGGACTTAATTGCTTTGAAATAATTCATGGATGTCAGATTTGAGAAACTTCCGTCGTTTCCTCCTAATAGATGCCAAGTAGGTCATTGTACCTTAAGCCAATGATAACATTTTGGGTGAGGAGAAAATGTCATGGTAGGAGAGGATATGTAGTGTGGGTGACTGACTAAAGGGAGCCAACACCAACCATACTCACAAAACCTAAAAGGGATATCTTCTGTTATATATACATAGGATATGTGTAGGCTAAACCACGCTAGCCTACATGACTATTGCTCATAGTTGCAGTCTTTACCCAAGTAGTTTGCTGATTAGAGGAAACTTTTAAATTCAGGATCATGCAATCTAGCAACAGGAAGAGCTGACTCTCCCACTGCTCTCTCCAAAGTACTTTGCCCACAGGAAGCCATAAGCCAGACCTGGATCTTCTGCATGGCAATAGGGGGAGGTTGGACCAGCAGGCCAGCACAGCAAGTATCATTTTAATGGACCCAGTGTCCCTACTGGGAAGGAAGAAATTTCATCAGTCAGCACAGAGGCTTTCCCCAGCAGGAGGGACAGGGGGATGGGAAGGGAGAAAGAGGTCTAGAATACAACGGTATGGGACCAGCAACTGGAGGGAAGAAGGGGTGTGCTCACAAAAGGAAAGGAAGAGGAAAAATTCTAAAGGCAAAGATGGTTCAGGTCCATAAATAAACCTGCTTGAGATCAGCTAATGGAAAAGTAAACTGGAGTCTTTTTTAATACAAATGTAATTAACCAATCTATAATCACCACAGGGAGTGCCAGCAACATCTCATTTGTTTCTCCCTCTGTAGGTAATGGACTGATAACGTTTCAGACATTAACACGGTAGAAATCCACAGCTCCCCACTGAGAAACGAGTCCTCCTTTCTGAGCATAAAAAAGTAGAACTGAGCCTCTTAAGCCACATTCACTTGAGTTACACGAGACAACTAACAGCATTTCTTTTTTTTTTAATAAAAGCAGCCAACAGTGTCATAACTCACCTGCAAACATCTAGCGCTTTGCGAACATCTCCTGAAACAGCAGAGACTTTGCGGGCACAGAATTGAATTGCAGCATTGTCCAGAACCTGATCTCTAGATACCTTCAGACAAGACATAGAAGATGACAGTTTGAATTATAAGATTCGCCCTCTGTAATTTAGGTCCCAAGCATAAATATTTTCACATTTAACCCTAAACTTGATTGGCAACTCTTTAGGGTCAAAAAGATGCATTTTCTTCTTAAATAATGGAGATGTTTGAGAGTTTTCACACATTTAAGCATTTTGTAGGGATATGGTAGAGGTTCATAAATGGGAAAAAAAGCAATCAGAGCTGAAATTAGCAAAAATAAAAAAAAATCTAGTCACTTTCAAAAGAAAAAGTTTTTTCATAGGCACTATTTTTTAAAGGTCATTAAAGAAAGCACTTGAATACCAGGCGCGGTGGCTCATGCCTGTAATCCCAGCAATTTGGGAGGCCAAGGCAGGTGGATCACCTGAGGTCAGGAGTTCGAGACCAGCCTGACTAATATGGCAAAACCCCGCCTCTATTAAAAATAAATAAATAAAATAAAAAATAAAGCACTTGAGGCCCAGTGCAGTGACTCACACCTGTAATCCCAGTACTTTGGGAAGCCAAGGTGGGCAGATCACCTGAGGTCAGGAGTTTGAGACCAGCCTGGCCAACATGGTGAAACCTCGTCTCTACTAAAAATACAAAAATTAGCTGGGCATGGTGGCAGGCACCTGAAATCCCAGCTAGTTGGGAGGCTGAGGCAGGAGAGTCGCTTGAATCCAGGAGGCAGAGGTTTCAGCGAGCCGAGATCACACCATTGCACTCCAGACAGAGCAAAACTCTGTCTCAACGGAAAAAAAAAAAAAAAAGAAAGCACTTGAGTGATTCCTCTAATTCTTGCTTTTATTTCAACACTGAGATACCCAGTAAATGAACGGAGTGGAAATTCACATAAAAGTATTACCACTATGGTCCATAGGAACTCTTTGCTCCATTAATAAAGCAATCAAGGCAAAAATATTTTAGAACTATTGTTAAATTTTCCTAGCACAAGTGATCCAAGAAACACATAATTTGGCAAAATAGTTGGCACTTACCTGGTTAAGTCGATCTTGCAAAATAGTGACTATTTGATTTTTGGTATAAGGTGGGAAATTCAACAGCTGTGGCTTACATTTTTCTCTAGCTTGAAGCCTAGGCAGAATTCTATCTGTGAGATCCAGGGTATTAGCAATGCCTAAGGAGGAGATCAACAACACTAACCATTGGTCAAATCATCCTAAAGGGGAAACTAAATCCTCTGAAAGCTAAATAAATTTCCAGTTATAGAATCTAGCATTCTAATTGTTGCTTCCCACTTGTGTCCTACCCCATCCCAATAGATAAGATGTATTTGCTAGGTAAGAGGTACACAGTCATTTAACTTTCTTATTTTGACAAGGCAGAAAGCTGGTTTAAGATAAAATCACTGATAAATAAGCTGAATATATATTTTTTTAAAAAAGAATACTTTAGAACCACTATGTAACATTTTTAACAACTGAGCACTAACCAATTAGCACCAAGCGAGAATTGCTTAGCCATGGCCATTCAAACAGTGTGTACAATACATCCTGGCCTTTGCTGTCCAGTTGATCCATCTCGTCCAATACCAACACACTACATATAGAGAGAAAACAGTTAGTATCCATATTCACCTTCTTAACCCTCCAATCTGTCTGATACAGGCTGACTTCAGGTCACTTTCCTAAAGCTGAGTCCAGTTTAAGGATCATAATCTATCCTATCTCCAGTTACTGTTACAAGGATACCCCACATCATCTACAAGTAATCCAATTTAAAGTTAGGTGTATCTTCCTTCTCTTCTTTCCCTTTAAGTTTATGTAACTATCCTTCATAGAGCAAATATACAAAATGTTCTTTTTATGGGCAACAAACCTTGCAGATTTTCACAGAGCAACATGAGGCAGAACAGTACTTACATCATGGGGCCCTTCTCTGCAGTCATATGTTTTTCCAATTTCCTCATCATGTCCTTCCCAGCTGGCCTGGATACCTCTTCCTGACAAATCTCCTGAGCAATAGCTGGGAATACAGCCTGGGCACTCCTCAAGGACATGCAATTCAGCATGATAGTTTTAAAGCCTTTCAGTTCCTTCTAGAAATAAAAAATGCAAGCATTGGAGTTATTTTGGCCTCAGAAAATAAAAGATCTGATAGAGCCTAAAATGTCTTTGAAGAGCTAACAGCATGTAAGGAAGCTCTACTTTCATTTGGAAAGATTTAAACAATGAAATTATAAATGTCTTATTTGAGGAGACCATCAATCTTCTAAACTTCTATTCTTTGTCTTTATTTTTAAGACAGAGTCTCGCTCTGTCACCCAGGCTGGAGTGCAGCGGCACAATCTCAGCTCGCTGTAACCTCTGCCTCCGGGTTCAAGCAATTCTCCTGCCTCAGTTTCCCAAGTAGCTGGGGTTACAGGGACGCACCACATACCCAGCTAATTTTTATATTTTTAGCAGAGAGGGGGTTTCGCCATGTTGACCAGGCTTGTCTCATACTCCTGACCTCAGGTAACCCCCCCACCCCCCAAAGTGCTGGGATTACAGGTGTTGAGAACCACAGTGCCCAGCCCGCTTTCTTAACTCTTAAAAATCAAGTGCCAGCTGGGTACAGTGGCTCACACCTGTAATCCCAGCACTTTGGGAGGCTGAAGCGGGTGGATTGCTTGAGCTCAGTTCAGGACAAGTCTGGGCAACATGGTGAAACCCTGTCTCTACAAATTTTCGCTGGGTGTGGTGATGCATGCCTGTAGTCCCAGCTACCCAGGAGGCTGAAGTGGGAGGATCACCTGAGCCCAGAAGGTCAAGGCTGCAGTGAGCCGTGATGAAGCCATCGCACTACAGCCTGGACAACAGTGAGACCCTGTTTCAAAAACAAAACAAAACACCTAAGAGTCATTTTACCAACAGCATAATAATTCACTCTCAGTGTACCTTGAGGTCTTGCAAAATTCGGCTTAAGCAGGCAGTTTTTCCAGTTCCAGGAGCACCGGAAAGGTAAAGGCTTCCAGCTTTTTTTTCACAGATGTGCTCCCTCAGGAAATTCTTGATGACATGCATCTCCCTTTCCCTGGCAGGCAGCCGATCCGGGACAGCTGTGTTCAGGACCAGCTTTGCTTGCTGGTAGCAAGTGCCTGTGCCAGATATAAAAGGTCAATTAGACACAACAGAAGGTGACTGAGAAGACCCACTGGGTGGTTTCATTTGGAATCATCAGCCTTGGTTACAATAGCTGCACTAACAGTTGCCATGTAAGAACAAACCTTCTTGCTTGAATAGTCTCACACATGCAGATTCTTTCTCCAGTGGACATCTCTGCTCAGGATTTGTTGTGATCTCTTGACTTTTTCTAACTGAAGAAAGTATTTTGTTTTGGTGAACTTTGGCTTGTTCTCTTTTGCTAGGAGACTTAATTGTCAGCTGACTGTCAAATACCAATCTTCGTCCCTTAAGTGTATGTGAGCGAGGGGGACCATTCTCTTTCTTTCCTTGCTTTGGCGGAGAACAAGGAGGTAAATGGGGAGTGTTGCATAGGTTGTCATCACCTGAAACATAATAAAATCAAAATGTAGTCACTCATAGCATTGGATAGTAAAAAGATGTGCAAGACCTCTGGCGCTCCCAGAAAGAGGTGAATTTCTACCTTAGTCGGAACCACCAAAATAAAATGCCTTCTCACCTAGTAGCAAATATTGGCCACTAGATGGCATCACCACTCTTACTATAGCAGTCCCCTTATCCACCGTTGTAGTTACCCCAGTCTGAAAATATTAAACGGAAAATTCCAGAAATAAATAATTAGAAAGTTTTAAACTGCATGTTGTTGAGTACCATGATGAAATCTCTCACCATCCTACCTGGGACATGAAACATCCCTTCAGCCAGCATATCCACACTGTATATGCTATCTACCCACTAGTCACTTAGTAGCTGACTTGGTTATCAGATCAAAAATGTAGGACATGTAGGGTTCAGTACTGTCCTCGATCGCAGGCATCTACTGGGGTCTTGGAATGTCTCCTCTATGGATAAGTGGGGACTACTGCATTTAGTGGAAACCAAATGGGTTTTAGTGGGATGAAATTGTAAGACTGGTTTGAAACAGGTTTTCTCAACCTTGGCCCCACTGATACATTGGTCCAAGTAATTCTTCATTGTCAAGGAGCCGTCCTGGGCATTGAAGGATGTTTAGCAGCAGCTCTGGCCTCTACTCACTAAGCCAGTGGCATCCCCCAGCTGTAACAACCAAAAATGTCTCCAGAAACAACCAAATCACCCCTCATTTAAAAATACATGTTCCAAAACAAGAAAGAATTACCAACCACTGTTCTAAAACAAGAAAAGGATGGAAAATATCCAGCATGTAACCTTTTTGTTTCTTTTAATTTCACAAATATTGAGGTACATTTCATAATACCTTGTAACTACAGGGTAACTTAAAACACTGACAGAACTAACTTCAGTATTAAGGAATTAAAGATTAAACCTATTAAGTAGTTCAGAAAGTGACTTCAGTAAGCAGCTTAACTCTGGAGTTCAGTAAGCAGTTAGCAACTATTCTGAAAATAACTAAAATGAAAAGTAGTCTTAGGCCAGGTGCGGTGACTCACGCCTGTAATCCCAGCACTTTGGGAGGCCAAGGCGGGTGGATCGCTTGAGGCCAGGAGTTCAAGACCAGCCTGACCAATGTGGTGAAACCCCATCTCTACCAAAAATAGAAAAAAATAGCCAGGTGTGGTGGTGTGCACCTGTAGTCCAGCTACTCAGGAGGCTGAGGCGAGAGGATGGCTTGATCCCGGGAACTGGAGGTTGCAGTGAGCTGAGATCGTGCCACTGCACGCCAGCCTTGGTGAAAGAGTGAGACTTTGTCCCAAAAAAAGAAAAAAAAAAAAAAAGGCTGGGTATGATGGCTCATGTCTGCAATCCCACTTTGGGAGGCCAAGGCAGATGGATCACCTGAGGTTAGGAGTTCAGAGACCAGGCTGGCTAACATGGCAAAACCCTGTCTCTACTAAAAATACAAAAAAATAAAATACAAATTAGCTGGGCGTGGTGGTGGGTGCCTGTAACCCCTGCTACTTGGGAGGCTGAGGCAGAAGAATTGCTTTAACTTAGGAGGCGGAGGTTGCAGTGAGCTGAGATCACGCCATTGCACTCCAGCGTGGGAGACAGCACAAGACTCTCTCTTTCTCGAGGGGAAAAAAAAGTCTTAACTGAACTTAGAAAGCTCCTTCAAAGGACATACATCTTATTGAGAAAAGAAAGGTCAAAAAGCGATATAACGGATGGCTTACCCAGACGTTTCCTGGGGCTGAGAGGCAGGACTTTTACACGAGAACAGGGTACAGTCTGGACATTTGTCAGTTCTAGTTTGGCATCACTAGAGTTTTTAGTTTTGTTCAATGCCCGCGACAGCTTCTTTTTTGGAAAACTGATTGTAGCCTGTGCCTGGGATCGGGTTTGAGGCATGATGGCAGCACAACTAGATACAAAAAATAACAGGACAAGTCAGTATGTAAAAGTGAAGGGAAAATAACTAACATGGAATTTATCTATACTGATGATTAACACTTATTTCCTAAGTAAATTATGTTACCACAATATTTTAGCATTCAGTTCTGCTTCACATCCAAATCTATGCAAGAACAGCTGATATCTGTTGTCTACCTACTACGTGGAAGGCGCCGTTATAAGCACTTTATGAGCCAACTCGTTTTGTTTTACAACTGCCTTAGAGGTAGGTACTAGTATTAGCCTTTATTTTAAAGATTCGAAAACTGAGATAAACAGTGGCCCAAAGTCACAGAAAAACAGGAAAGTAACCCCAGGCATTCTGGCGCCAGAGTCCAAGATTTTAACCAACTGATAAATGCCATAAGAAGTTACCTGACGCCGGGCGCGGTGGCTCACGCCTGTAATCCCAGCACTTTGGGAGGCCGAGGCGGGTGGATCACGAGGTCAAGAGATCGAGACCATCCTGGTCAACATGGTGAAACCCCGTCTCTACTAAAAATACAAAAAATTAGCTGGGCGTGGTGGCACGTGCCTGTAGTCCCAGCTACTCGGGAGGCTGAGGCAGGAGAATTGCTT
>PVKV010009645.1:14854-80052 GCA_004027835.1 Alouatta palliata | reverse complement strand
ACCATCGCCATCACCATCATCTTCAGCACCACCATCGCCATCACCATCATCTTCAGCACCACCATCGCCATCACCATCATCTTCAGCACCACCATCGCCATCACCATCATCTTCAGCACCACCATCGCCATCACCATCCTCATCATCATATCATCATTATCAACATCATCATCATGTTACACAGGGTCTCTAAGCAGCATCCCACTCCACAAGGCTGTAAGAGCAAGAGAGAAGGGATTCCACCTCCCCCTCATTTAAAGTCCCTAGCACACATCCTGTCACATAGTAGGTGCTCAACCAATATTAGTTAATTAAATAAGATGAGACAGATTCAGGCTCAGAATCAGCTATAGCCCTAAGCCAGTTGCATAGAAGGGGCCGGATTCATGTGTTCTTATGCCCATTTTCCAGTCAGTGCAGATGGAGACCTCACTTTGGCCAGATGAGTGACCTTGGCTAAGTCACCTCACCTCTCCCAGCCTCAGCTTCCTCATCTCACTAAAATGAAAGGGGTGGTGACTTCCATTTGCCATTCTCCTGGATTTCGGAAGACAAAGTGAGATAATGGATGTGTTTATCACTCAGAGCCTGGCGTGCAGTGAGTATCTAATAAATGGTGGGTTCCAGGGTTCATTCAATCAACAAACTTCGCTGGGTGTTTCTATGTGCCAGACACTGTACTAGGCCCTTGGGCATGCCAGTGACAAAAACCCTGTTCCCAAGAGCTCTCATTCCAGTGGGAGGAGAGAAACAGGAAACACAAGTTCTGAAAATTAATCTCACTATTGAAAAAAGAACATGCCGAAGGGATCAATGTGATGGAACAGAGGGTTGCACTTCTCAGTATGGTGGCCAAGGGAGGACTCACTGAGAAAGATGCCATTCAAACAGACTTGAAGTAGTCATGGATGTAATATTTCCCAGTATCTATGGGAAAGGCATTTCAGGCACAGGGAACCGCAGGTGCAAAGTCCTCGAGGCAGGCATGTGCTTATTCAAGAAACAATAAAACATGATTTGCCTGGGGCAGAGCGAGTGGATACAGATGAAGTCAATGAGTCAACATGGATCCAGACTGCACAGAGTCTTATGGGACATCATAAGGTCTTTGATTTTTACTTTTAGTGGTATGAAAGTCACGGGAGGCTCTTAAGTAGACAAGTGCCAACATTGGACTTGGATTTTGAAAGGATCACTTCTGCTTCTGTGTGGAGAATGCACAGGAGTGGGGAAAGAGCAGAAGTCAGATCAGTTGGGAGGCCACTGTAGTGCCCAGGCATGGGGCCGTGGAGGCTGGTTGACCCCTCAGTATGTCTTTCCTGGGGCTCCTCATGTCACCCTTTTCAGGGAAAAGGAACAGGAAGGCATTCAGCAGGCGACACTCACTTCAGCTGTGAGAGCCATGCCCAGTTTGAGGGTGGCCATTCCACACTGGGTGACACTGGTCTCCCTCAGCTCCTCAGATGTGCAGGACACCAACACTTTCCCCTTCCAGGCCCTAGTTCTGTCCCTCTCACTCTGACTCCTCACCGCTCCCCACCTGCCCTGCCGACCCCAGCTGTGTTTGGCCGCCTGTGTGCACCAAGCGGCTGGTGAGTGCACCAGCCGCCTGGTCCACAGCAGCCCTTGGGAGCAACAGCTGGCTGGGTACGTACAGGGCCTGATCCTCCAGGGTCACTGGTTACAGCTTTGGGCCGCTTCCTCCCTGTATCAGTTTCTAGGGCTCCTGTAACAAAATACCATAAACAGGGTAGCTTAAAATAGTAAAGCGATTATCTCACAGTTCTAGAAGACAGAAGTTCAAAATCAAGGTGTTGACAGTGCCATGCTCCCTCCGTGCACTCTACAGAAGGACCTTCCTTGCCTCTCCTGGCTTCTGGTGGTTGCTGGCAATCCTGGACTTTCCTTGGCATCACCTGAAATTCTGCCTCTTTCTCTACAGGGCTTTCTTCTATAAGTCTCCAACTCCTTCTAAGAACATCAGTCATTGGATTTAGGGCCCACCCTAATCCAGTATGACGTCATCTGAAATTGACTGCATCTACAAATATCCTGTTTCCATATAAGGCCATATTCACAGGCACCAAGTGTTAGGGTGTCAACATATCTTTTTGGGGGCGTGACTGCGATTTGGTCTACCATTACCTCTCAACTTCCTCACTGGTCTCCGGGCCTTCAGCCTCTACCTCTCCTGACCAGCCTCCTCCCCAGAGTCAGAAATCTTTCTGAACTATCTGAGAGTGCCACTTCCATGCCCTCCCAATGAAGTCAGCTCTCCTTAGCCTGTAACGGGAGGCCCTGTTGCTGTCAACCTTGTAGCCTGTCTCTTCTCCCTGCATTTGGACCTGCTATTTTAGCTTGGTAGTTTTCGCCACTGGCTGCCTATTACAAACAACTAGAAACTTTCAAAAAGTGCCTGTGCCTGGGCTCCTGGGCCAACGAATGTGGGTCTCTGGGATACAGGCTCGTTGCTGTGTGCTGTGGAAACTCCCAGGTGATTTCAGTGAGCAGCCAGGGCTGAGAACCACGGATCCGGCTGCATTGGTGGTTCTCACACTGAAGCAAGACTCAGAACCCCCTGGAGGGCTTGTTACAATAAGGACTTCTACCCCTCAGAGTTTCTGATTCAACAGATCTGGAGTGGGGCCAGATAGTTTGCATTTTAACAAGTTCCCAGGCAATGCTAATGCTGCTGGTTTACTGGAGTTTCTCACCCTTGGCCCTATTGCCTTTCGGGCTGGGTGATTCTTTGTGGTGGGGGCTGTCTTGTGTATTGTAGGATGCCTAATGGCATCTTTACCCTCAACTGTTGGATGCCAGTAGTACCCCTACCCCAATACAAACACTTGCAATAATCTGAAATGTCTCCAGGCATTGCCAAGTGTCTCCTAGAGAACAGGGGACAGAATTCCTCCTCACAGTGTCATTGGGTAAGCACAGACGCCAGGCTGGGGCCAAGCGGTGCTCACGGAAGGCCTTGGTGGTTGTGATAAATGACAGTTAACTCCCATAAGTGTGACTGACATGGCTTCTCCTGCCTCAGGGCCTTTGCACATGCTGATCCTCTGGTAGACAGCTCTATTCCCTTGTCTTTCCCTGACTGTCTCTTGCAGGTCAGTCAGCTCTCAGTTTCTCCATCACCTCCCCTGGGAGGTCTTTTCTGATCACTGCCTGATCCCAGCCTGGCTTCTGTGCTTACCCAACACTACTCTGTGAAGGAATGGACAGTCCATAACTGTTTCTGACAGCAACTCCAAAGGGATGCCCTATAGTAGAGCAAAGCAACTGCGTGTGGCTGGAGGTCAGGGGAAGGAAAGTTCCTCAGGGCCAGGCTGGAATGGGAAGGCTTCTGGAGGAGGTGGCCTCAGAATCATAAAGGATGGACAGGTACTGGATAAACTGAGAGGAGCTAGGGGGTCGCTGGCTCCTGGGGGGTTGAGTGTGGACGCTGGAAAGCCAAGGCTATTTCCTTGACTGCAAAATGAGGCCAATAATCATACCTGCTTTACAGAGTTGCTGGGAGGAGCTTATGCATGGTATGCAGCAGGTTGGAAGTGTCCAGTAGATGTCAGAGAAGATGAAGATGATGGTGGGTGGGAGCCTTGATCATCCATGTATGTTTGTGAGAGGATATGTACACATGTATGCAGCATGGACTTGTGTGCATATGAACGTGTGTGAGAGAGGGAGGGTGCACATACGTGCACACATGTACATATGTACGTGTGTATAAATACACTTGAGTGTAGATACATGGGTCTGCATGTGTCTGTGAGAGTGTGTACACATATGTGTGTGAGAGGGACGGGGAGAGAGAGAGAAATTTTGTGTGTGTGTGTGTGTGTGTGTGTGTGTGTGTGTGTTTTGGGGACTGAGGGAGACAGTGGCTGGGGTATGAGCGGAGGAGGATGTAAAAGTTCTCTCTCACCTGGCCAGGTTATAAAAAGTGAAGGTCTCAGGTGTGAAATAGAATAACCACCTGAATCACAGGCTTCCACACTTTTGGATAATGACGTAGACGCTGCAAAGATGGCTACTGCTAGAAGTCTTCTTACTACATGTGTATCTCACGTGCATGTGACACTCGCCACCTTCACAGCGGGCTCCGCTTTCCCCCTTTATAATGAAGCACTGAGAAGTGAAATGACTTCTCCAGGGTCACAGAATTAGTAAGTGGCAGTGCCAGAGCCCAAACCCAGGGCAGCTCCACTGTAGCACCCCCAATGCCACAATGCCTTCAAGACACTGTCGAGGCCACACCCTGGCTTTCTAGATGGGGAAACTGAGTCAGGAGGGGTGAGACTGGGAGGCAGAGCCCACAGTCTCCAGCCTGCAGTTTCTTTGTCCCCTGAGTGAGTCGCCACCATCACCCCATGGCCCACATGGATACCAGCTTTATTGCCTGAGAGAGAGCCACGCAGACGATGCCAAACACTTCCGGCATCTCGTGTCTTTTTTTTTTTTCTCCAGCTGGGAATATGGCCCTGATGACACCTAGATTTTAGCCCAGTGAGACCCAGGTTGTGCTTCTGATCTACAGAACCTGTGCCGTAATAAGTGTGTGTTGCTTTAGGCTGCTAAGTCTGTAGAATTTAGTATGGCAACAATACAAAACTAACACATATACTTCCTTTAACATGCATCTATCATGTCTCAGATTCCTTCTGGAAGGGAGTCGGCATCTTGAATGCCTTTTTTGTGGGGGTGGGGGTCAGACATTGTGCTAAGCACCTCATACCTACCTGGCCACTTAATCCTCAAAGGAAGCTTAGAGGGTGGTATGATTATCCATTCTGATTTTACAGATGATGGCACTGAGGCTCAGAGAGGTAAAGTAACTAACTCAAGACCACACAGCTACTAAGAGGTGGAACTTAGGTTGAGATTCAGGCTTGCCTGACTCTAGATCGGTAGACATCTGTGACTATTTAAATCTAAATGCATATTAATTATAATTAAATAAAATATAAACTGTGGTTTCTCAGTTGCATCAGACACACTTCAAGTGTTCTGCATGAAACTGGTGGCTCCCACATTGGGCAGCTCAGATGTGCAATGTTTCCATCATCACAGAAAGTCCTATTAGAAACAGCGCTGCTCTAGAGGCAGAAGCTGAAAGATACACAATTATGAAAACATAAGGCAGGCTGTGAGAACGTCTGTGAAGTATGTGAAGGGCTACCAGTACAATCAACCACAGGACAACAGCAGTAGTCATGGTGGCTTGTTGGTTTAGAGCTTCGTAATTTGCAAATTCAGGGCACCCATTTGCTGTTTGAATACTTTGCTAAATGGGAATTTTAAATCTATTTTACAGATAAAGGAATTGAGGTTCATAGACATAAAGAGACAAAGACAGGGGAGTCTGGGAATTATTTTTAATCTTTTTTTTTAAATGTACTTCCTTGGAGTTTGCAGAAGGGAAATATCTTCAGGGTTCTATTTTCCCTCGATCAGAAAATGCCCAGCACCCAAACATAACTCCTCCTTGGCATCGTGTCATTATTCTTTAAAAATTTCTTAGCTGTGATGAATCGGATGCAGCCAGCCTCAGGCTTCTGGCTTCTCTCCTTTCATTCTGACCCAACACTAGCTACCAGAGAGGTCTTCCTAAAAGGCAAAATGACCAAGCCTTTCCCCTACTTAGAACCTTCCCTGGCTTCCCATTCCTTTTAGGGTAAGGTGCAAACTGCACACCATGGTCCAGGTCCTGCTGACTCACCAGGCTCACCTGCTGGGAATCCCCTCATTCCTCAGACACTTGGGTTAGCTCTTTAGGGCTGTTGTTCCACAGGTCACTTTATGCTCCTTAGCATATGGTATCCCTTTGCTCCGACACCTTTCCAGCTCCTGACTGTCTGATGAACTTCTGGTCTTTTTCCACCACTGCTCTCAAATATACAGAGCTGCATCTAGTCATATATCTGTATGTGACAGACAGAAGCAGAAAGAGAGGTGGGGGGAGACAGAATGGGAGGGAGAGAGGGAGGGGGACAGAGAGAAGAGAGGATAGGAGCAAGAAAGGAAGGGAGGAAGACAAAGGGGGAAAGAGAAAGAGAGAAGAGGGAAGAGGAGGAGAGGGGTGGGGATAAGAGGAATAAATAAAGAGAGGAAGAGAGACAAGCAGAGAGAGATGGGAAGGGTGAGAGAGAGAGTAAGGGAAGAGAGGGGAGGGAGGGGAAAGGAAAGAAAGGGGAGAGGAGAGAGACATGGAGGAAGAGAGGAAAACAGAGGGAGGTATCTGAAAGGATATTTGTCCACCCCAAAATGTTAAGTGCTTATCCTTGGAAGGGGAAGAACTTTGGAAATTATACTTTTAATTTTGTGTTTTAAAATTGTTTGTATTTTTTTTAAGCCTACAGCACCCAGTATTCCCAGGCGGTCTCCCATCCAAGTACTAACCAGGCCCGATCCTGCTTAGTTTCTGAGATCAGACAAGATTGGGTGCGTTCAGGGCGGTATGGCCGTAGACTATCATTTGTATTTTTAGTCCACTTACAGATATACTTTTTCCAGACAGCATACAACAACAAGAAAAGAACACTCAACTATTACCAGGTCATCTCAGTTGGGAATGCTTTTCAGGACCCCCCCCTTTTCTCTTCTAGAATTATGCATGCCTTCTCTTCCGCCCACCCTCCCCAAATGGAGGGGGGTAGCCCGCCACCTGGGATTAGCTGAAGGACGGGGCCAGTGGCTTACGTGCCTGGTCTCAAGTGTCCTGCACCAAGCCTGGCCAGGACAGGCTGGGCCTTGTAAATATTGGCTTAACGACCAGAAGAAGGAAACCCGTTATAACACCATGCATTGTCCAGGTTAAATAATGGAAAGGATTATTAAAGCAATGAGGCTGAAGTGTACTCTCAATTAGCCACGGCAATGAGGAGCATGGGGACAGCTCATGCCACCAAGCTGGGGATCATCAAAAGGCAATTTTCCCTTCTGTGGAGTGCCATGCCTTCTTCGTGTTTTAGTTATGTGTGATTCCCTATGCATACACCCCGCTCCCACATACATACACCTTTTTTTTTTTTCTTTTTAAGGCAGGGGCACTGATTCGAATCTCAGTCATATCTGGTTGGAGTTGATCACAAAACCAGTGCTACTTTCTTAACACAGATGATGAGCCTTTAGTGAGCAGCTGTTCTCAAAAGAGTGGGCCTCGGATTTGCAACCTTGGCATGGCTGCCTGAGAAAGTGTTAGAAAGGCACATTTTGGGGTCCACCTCTGTAGGTCGGTGTCCAGAAATCTAAATTCCTGCAAGTTTTTCAGGTGATTCTGATGCATACTCAAGCCTAAGAATCACTGGCTTGAGGCAGGGCGCGGTGGCTCACACTTGTAATCCCAGCACTTTGGGAGGCCTACGTGGGCAGATCACAAGGTCAGGAGTTTGAGGCCAGCCTGGCCAATATGACGAAACCCTGTCTCTACTAAAATTACAAAAATTAGTCTGGTGTGGTGGTGCATACCTGTGGTCCCAGCTACTCCACCTGTAGTCCCAGCTACTCGGGAGGCTGAGGCCGAATTGCTTGAACCCTGGAGGTGGAGGTTGCAGTGAGCTGAGATCGCGCCACTGCACTTCAGCCAGGGCAGCAGAATGAGACTCCGTTTAAAAAAAAAAAATCACTGGCCCGAAAGGGGACTCCAGTGCTTGGGCTCCAATTCTTGCTGTGCTGCTAATTGGCTGTCCCTCCTCAGGCAAGTCCCTTCACCTCTTCACGTTTCTACGTCCTCATCTGTAAAATGGGCACATCCACAGTGCCTATCTCACAGGGTGTGTCAGGATGGGTGAAGAGCAGTTGAACCGCACTCACACTTAGTTCCAGCAGATGCTATCTGGTACCATATTTCATGGAGTAGAAGCTGCTTTCGATCATCAGACTCATCCAGAATCCACACAGTAAATGTAGGGCATAAGTTTGCCTTAAAACAGTGTTTCTCAAACTTCAATGTGCACACAAATCCCGTGGGAATGTTGTTAAAACACAGACTCCGATTCAGTAGGGCTGAGGCCAGAGATGCTGCATCTTTAGCAAGACCTCATGTGGGAGGATGCTGCTGGTGCCTAGACCACACTTTGGGTATGGATTGGATCCAGCCTCTGGGTCTCACAGTGGGCTCACATGATGTACTGGCAATGGTCATGGACTGGTCCTGGGAGAGGGTGGAACAGGATGTAGTTCATTTTGCTCATTCCTCTCTGGCTGAAGGATGGCAAGCCTTGGCATAAGGACTGGAGACATGGTTTGAGCTCTTTCTGAGCCCACACACTGGCCTAAAGGAAGCCCTTTGATCTCCGCATCCTCATCTGCCAAATAGACCATGCAATGCCCGCCAGGTCCATTCCAAGGGCAAGTGGGGAGAATCAAATACCCATATTCTCAATGAGTGAATTAACGACAGAGCTTTTCTTGGGACCCTGGATTTTCCAGAGTTTAAAAACGGTGAAACGATGTAGAAATGTAAAGGCATCAGGGCAAGGCATTGCTGGTGAAGTTGGCCAATTATTACATTACTACACGATCATTGTTATCAGTGTGAGTCATAAGACTTGCACTGTGATTCTCTCTCGATCTCCGGCCCCAGGAATGACCAGTCCTTACAGAGTCACTCTGGAATTCTGATGGTTCCAGGGCACACCTGTCAGGCCACCCGCCTGGGCGGGCTTAGCACACTGAGAGCCATACAGAGGGAGCCCCGGTTGCATCCTCAAAGCCTTTTACTACAACCATCATTTTTGCAGCCACTCTGATTTCAAGGCATTGCTCACTTCCAAGGGGACATGACAGGGCTGGAGAGAGAAGGGGTCATCCACGCTCATTTCCAGAATGAACAAAGAACACGTATGAGGGAGAAGAAAAATGCCTCTTGCCCCCTCCCCGGACATGTGTGTGCACAAATACAACACGCACACGCATACACACACACACACACGCTGCCCCAGCCTGTATGTCACCATCAATCAGCGCCTTCCCACTTGCAGTTTGCAGGCAGAGTTCCCTACAGATGTGCTCGGGGGCTGGGAGAAGGAGAAGAAGGTGGAGCTGGGGCTGGGGAGGGAGGGGAGGCAGAGACGTCCTCAAAGAGTTAAAACCTTGCCTCACCAGACTGCGAATCCTCCTCGACTCTCCCCCACCCCCATCCCCCTCAATCCAGCCAAACAACAGCTTGACATTTTCCATCCTTCACGAGAAAGACAAAGACGGGAAGATATTCCCATGATCCCTTTCTGCATGCCTAACCGTGAGCTCAGGTGCCGTAGCGTTTGCCCTGCGCCGGCCCCATCAACATGAAGGGCGAACTCATCCTTTCTGCATCTTTTTCTCGCCACTGCTTGATTAATTGGCTGACTACTACGCCAGTGGAATACCTAATGCCTTTCCTTCCCCTATTCTTCCTTCACAGTTTTTTTTTTCCCTCCTTTGCTCCATTTACATATACTTTATATTCCATAATTTTCACCCAAAAAGAAAAAAAAAAAGAGCGGGCCCATCTCAGTAATTTGATATAATGACGGCATGTCACCAAAAAGAGGAATTAGAAAAATCTGTAGGTATTTAATTTATTCTTGTTTTTTTTTTTTTTTTTTTCCAAGTAGAGCTTTCTGAGAAAAGCATTAATATTCATGGGCAAGAGAAAAAAAAGTATACTCAATAGGAAAATTCCAGATTTTTTTTAGGGGTGGGGAAGCAGCTAAATTCAATGCATTTTTAAGCACCATTATTTAACTAATAGTGCCTGAGTCCCTCTGGTCCTGGTTCCTCCCTTTCAATGAAAATAAGTGAGTTTTAGTCTGCCTTCAAGGGTTGCGTGTGTTGGGTTCACACCCACGCTGTTGAAGCAGGAAAGCTGGATTCTATGTTTTCCTCCTCTCCTGGGAGGACTCAATGAAGAAGAAAAACATAAATAAAGACCTTTCAGAGTCCCAGGGCTGGAGTTCTGGTTCTCCTTCAGCCTCCCCTGTTGGCTGTGGTAGTTTTCTGTTGGCTCTGCAGATGCAACAATTTCCTTGAGGTTTCTGGCTAGACCAGCCTCTTCCTGTTAACTTGGGTTCAGGTTTTGTGCTGCTAATTAACTACTCGGTTATCAGCGTAAGTGCTGAGTTATACCGTTATAATAGTTACCAAAGAAGCAGGAACTAAAATAACGAAGTATCAGAAAGATGCCTTAACTGTGAGATCTGGAATGGGAGCAGTTTTCCCCTCTCCAAGGCAGGTCTTTCCAAAGGGTCCCGAGGGTGTGTGGCTCTCCTAGAAACAACGATGTTTGAGGCATCTGAGGACGGGAGTCCATCTAGTAGGAAGATGAGTTCTCAGCCAGGGGTACCTAAGTGTCCACCTCCATCTTAATCAGTGGGATCGAAAACATGTATGAGTTTATGGGTCCTGAGTCTAAATCATTTGCCAATTGTGATCATAAAAATTATTCTTAGCATAATGATTATAATAAGCAATACTATGTACCATTATTTTTCTTCATTTTTAAATGGAGTTATAACTTACAGTAAGCTGCACGAATCTTACGTGCAGCTCGATGAATGTTGTACCCATGTTTATACTTTGCACGGATCAATATATAGAGTATTTCCAACACCCTAGAAGGATTTCTTGTGCTGTCCAACCAAGTCAATGCATACCTCCTCAAAGATAGCTGGTCTTCTGACTTCTGACACATAGATTCATTAGGCCTGTTCTTGAACTTTAAACAGATGAAATTTTACAGCACGTACTCTTTCGTATTGAGGCTGTTTCTTAAAAACAAAGTTCTGGGGACTGATCCATGTTGTTATTTGTAGCGATAGTTCATTGTCATCACTGCTGTGCAATATTTCAATGCATACACACGTTAGAATTCAATTCTCCATTTTCCTGTGGATGGTTATTTGGGCTCTTTCCAGTTCGGGCTATTGAGAGTCAACTGGGCATGAATGCTCTCCCCTATGCCTTTGGGGAAATAGATGCTCTCATTTCTCCCTGGACTATACCCAGGAATGGGATATCTGGTCACTGGGTAAATAGACACGTAGCTTTAGTAGAAACTGCCAGTTTTCAAAGTGGTTGTGCCAATTTACTCTTCCACCAACAGCGGCTGGGGTTTCAGTTGCTCCGTATTGTCACCAGCTCTTGCTATTACTGCCATTTCTTTTAGCTTGAGCAATTTAAAAGGGTGTAGGAAAGGCAAGAAGAAGCCTCGGCAGGAACCAAGCAAGGAGAAAACAAAAGATGCCGACTCAGTAAGACACAGAGAAAAAGAATCAGAGACACACACACGCAGAGAAAGAGGAAAACAGCCAGGCAGAGCCAGAGACCTCCCGCTGGAAACGCAGACAGAGCAAGGTAAATGGACAGGGAAAGTGGTCCAGAGAAGAGAAAAAGCAGAGAGAAAAGAAAAACGAAAAGGGCGAAGTCGAAAGGGAAGGAGGAAAGGTCGATAGAGGACAGAAGAGCAGGAGAGAGAAGGGAGGAGAGAATGAACAATCCTGGGTGTCTGACCAGGGGAGCACGGCAGGTGCGGAAATTGATCTCTTGGTATTTTATGAAACATGCCGCCCCTACTTTTTTTGTGTGTTTTAAAGTGCTTCTTGATATTTTTATGTTTATATGTTTTAACTTGGGCCCAACCTCATGGAAAATGCATGAGAAATAAGTGGTTTCTGGGAATGTTTTATACATGGCTGGGGAGTTGTGAGATGCAGAGGTGGGCAGAAGGGAGGGAGGGTGTGAATGGCCCCCTCCTTGGGCCTCTCTGGCAGGGCTTGGCTGGGGGCTGTGGGCAGATGCTCTGTGCAGACGGCGCTTCTCTCAAGGTTGTGTAGAAGGTAACCCAGGGTGGCAGACAACAGACACACCCAGGATCCGCTCCAACCCTGTGACCTCGGACAATCCACATCCCCTGCTCTGAGCCTCGGTTTCCTCCTCTGCAATATGGGATGCTAGCATTGCCAGTTTTGCAGGAGAGGGGGGCACTTAATCTGATCCAGGACTGGATGAGGAACAAAGGACTCTAGGAAATCTTAGGCAATCCGTGGTTTAAAGCAGAGCATGAAATGCAAAACGCTGTCTCTGAAATCAACAGAGGACTCAAGAAAACTTCCTCACGCCTCTACCTGGTAAAACCCTTTCCTAGTGTGAGGTTCTTGATGTGGGCCCCATCTATTCCCAGGCTTTGTTGCCACCATCCAGGAGCCCCATCCTCAAGGTTTTTCCAACATGCCACGTCACTTTGTGTCCCTTGTCATTGCACACATGGTTGCTGTCACTTGAAACGCCTCCTCATCCAGTAAGACAGTGCTTCTTAAAGTCCTTGTGGGGGAGCAGAGACTAAAATCCATTTTAACAACCAGATGAGAAATTGTGCACCCTTTCCTGAGGAGAGTAATGCACATTCTCACCATTCTGTATCCAATGTCAACGGTTTCCCTGGCCTCAGTAGTACCATCTCTGAACTATGGTTTAGGAGTTTCTGCTTCAAGAACTTTGTGCTAAGGTCATTGCCTTCATGGAAGCTTCTCTCCAGGTTTGTCCTGAAACACCTTCAGCCCCTCTCCCGGGACTGGTCTCCCTGGACCTTGGGACTCTGCTCCATCATGTTTATGTGTCATATGTTCATGTGTCTTTCTCCTCTACTGGCGGAGGAGGGTTTGTGCCTGTCTCTGCATCCCCGAAGACCAACACAGGCACTGGCCCAGGGGAGGCCCTCAGGAAACGTCAAACGCATTTGTAGACATGTCTCTTTTGGCGTCCACAGTCAGTTTTGCAGTAGCTGCAAAGGCAGCATGGGAGCCTTCTAAAACGTTCCTTCTTGAAGCTGGACCTGTCTCTTTGCAAGGATGAAGGAATCCTCCAGTGGAAGCGTGGGTCTGAGTAGGGAAAACGAGGCCTCCAAAAAGCCTAACACACTCACTCCCAAGAAGCATGAAGCCTCCTAATATCATGAGCGTTCTTTACGCTAAATTTGGCAGAGGCAGCTGCCAATACGATGGGAGGAAGTAAACTGTGAGAAGTAAGGAGTGGGCTCCCATTCCCGCACTGTCACTGTATCCTATGTGACCTTGGGCAGGTCATCTTCCATCTGTGGGCCTAAGTTTCCTCATCTGTATAGTGGGGTAGAGTGAGAATGGATGGGGGATCTACTTCAGGGCTCCCCCCAACTCTGACAGTCTACGAGCTCTGAAGATGCTCTTCAGGAAGGCTGTAATTTATATCACGGATGTGCAGGAGAGAAACAGTTGCAGAGGAGCCAATTTTTCTCTTGTAAATGGGATCTTTTTTAGAGCACTCCAGGGAGAAAGAAAGGGACAAACATTTCCAGAAGGCCTACTCTGAGGCAGAAGACAGTGTGCAAACCTGGTCTTGTTTAGCTTCTTACACTAAAGTTTATTTACCTTGTCAATGTATTATGTGACTAAAATTTTAAAATAAAACAATAATAGGTTGATGTTTTGTCTCAAAAATGGAGCCACATGATCCTGAGGAAAATGTGGAAAATACAAAAAATAAGAAATAAGTGGACAAATAATCCGTTCATTCAACAGGAATTTATTGAATACCCGCTACGTGCAAATTATGATACAAAGAAACTGGGTTTTTACCCAGCTTTATATATGTGTGTGTGTGTGTGTGTATGTATATGTGTGTGTATGTGTGTATATATATATGTGTATGTGTGTGTATATATGTGTGTGTATGTATATGTATGTGTATGTGTGTATATATATAGTGTATGTGTGTGTATATATGTGTGTGTGTATGTATATGTGTGTGTATGTGTGTATGTGTATATGTGTGTGTATATATGTGTGTATGTGTGTATATATATGTGTGTGTATGTATATGTGTGTGTATGTGTGTATATATATGTGTGTGTGTATGTGTGTATATATATGTGTGTGTATGTATATGTGTGTATGTGTGTATATATGTGTGTGTATGTGTGTATATATATGTGTGTGTATGTGTGTATATACATATGTGTGTGTGTGTATATACATATACGCACATGCCCATATATGATTATCAGCATAGTCTACAAAATTTAAATTCTGCAATTTAATTTATATTTTAGTTATATTCATTTTGATGTTGTAATGCAGCTAGTTCTTAATAAGCCTACCAGTTACAAGTCAGCTTTCTTTCTCCTGATTACAAAAATAACACACATGTTTATTGAAAAAAATATGTGGACATTACAAGCACATAAAAAGAAAGAAATAAAGATTACTTATAATCTACCACCCACACGTCTTTCTATTTATGCATTTATAGTCTCAGCCTACATGGATATCACCTCCTCCCTTCCCCCAGGGGACCCCCTATCGCCCATTCAACAGCCCCTACCAAAGTTACACACCCTGGAATGTTGCACGCTACCCAAAGTCAGTCACTCTGTCTATTTAAATCACTGCTTTCTATTCAGCACCTTGAACAGTGCCTGGTGCACAGTAGAAGTTCCACACCTCACAAACACTCTTTAACACGGAAGCAATGATGGACAAAGGGGTCACACAGAACACAAGGTTTTATAACATGCTTTTAACAGAAGTATCACCATGCCACATGTAGTTTCAATACTTGATCTTAGCCAAAAGGCTGAGAAGCAATCATAAGTGGTTTCCAGTGTTATGAAATATTCTACTGTAATATAATGGACGCTGCCTTCATCATATGCTGTCATATAGATGAATCATAATTACTTTCCCAAGTCTCATCTTGTGGCCATCTAAACAACACGTTCAGAAAGATCCTGGTAGCTCTTCTTTGCACAACTTCATGATCATCATTTTCTTGGGATGAGTTTCCAGAGATGAAATCAGTGGATCAAAAAGCAGGCACATCACATGCAATGGAATATTACTCAGTGGTGGAAAGGGAGTGAAGAGCTGGTACGTGTTACAACATGGATATACCTGGGAGACACCACACTAAGTGAAAGAAGCCAGACGTAAAACATCACATGATCCATCATTATATGAAATATCCAGAATAGGTGAATCCACAAAGACAGAAAGTGGATTAGTGGCTGCCTGTGGCTATGGGGAGGAGTAATGGAGAGTGGCTGTTTGAGGGGTATGAAATTTTCTTTCAGGGTGATGAGAATGCTTTGGAACTAGGTAGAGGTGATGGTTGTATGACATCGTAAGTGTACAGAATGTCGTTGAAATGGTTCACCTTAAAATGGTTAATTTTATGTTATGTGAATTTCACCTTAATTAAAAAAATAAACGGTCATAATGTCAAAGTGAACTTGCTGTGCTCATTTGCATATTCATCCTCAATGCAGTTGAATTCCTGTTTCCTAAAAAAATCAGATTCTGTAAAACTGGCCAACTCTGTAAGCAAAATATATTGATTATTAGTGATATCGGTTTTACTTTTCTCATTGAACTAGTAGAAATTTATATTCCACTGACATGTTTATATTTGCCAATCATTCTGGAGTGCTGGTCTTACTGATCTGCAAGAATGCATTTCTCCATTGATGATAACCCTTGCCATGTACATCTCAATCTTCAGCACCCATTCATTTTTGCCATTTAGTCTTAGCATAATATTAATTTTTTAATTGTAACTGACCTACAACCAGTGGCTACCACACCATCCTGTTGACTGCCTGCCAGACCTTCAACTCCTACACCCATTTTCTTCTTCCTCATAGAGCCCAAGTCTACCATCACTGTCCTGGAGCCAGCCCTGCCTCCAACCTCAGAGAGCAGCCCCTGACTGACCAATCCAATCACAGCCACTCTATTTCTCTTCTCAATGTTGGTTAAGACATGGACATATGGCACAATCACAGGCCATGAGATATGAAGGAAACTTTGCTGGAGGCCCCTGGGAAGCTTTGCTTGGTTTTTACAAAGAGGCATTCATGAGACAATGTCCCTGTTCTTTCTCTAAATATGGCTAGATCTGGGTGTGATGCTGGGACCTCTGCAGCCATTTTGTGTCCATGAGGAGAGCAAGCCCGGGAAATTAAGCTAACAAGTAGAAAAGAACCCCTGCAGGTGCCTTCTCAGTGTACTCCCACACTGGGCTTCTCATAAGATAAGATAGTGGGTGTCCTGACCCCTTCAGGCAGCTGAGTTAAGATGCCTGTTACTTGCAGCTGAGAGCATCCTAAACCACCAACCCCATCCAGGGCAGTTGTTTTACTTTTTTTGTTTTTTAAATTTACAAACCAACTGCTTCAATAAGCATCTTCTTAAATAAAACTTTTTCTCATAGTTTGATGCATATCTTCAGATTGATTCCCAGAAGTGAAATTAAATGACTGAAATGATATTAATTTTTAAAGTTGCTTGATTCATATTTTTATTTGCTTTCCAGTTGAAGGCTCTACAGAATTAGTCTCTAAAGCTAGAAAATAAAGGGGTGGGGGCTAGACTCCAGGTCATCTGATATCACATCCAAAGCCAGATATGAAAAGGGAGCTGTTCTTTACTTCCTTTAAATCTGAAATCAAGGGTGATGGGTTCAGTTTGTCTGAATAAAGCATCCCCTGGATAGCCAAACCTTGCTGACATAAGCATTTCTGTGCTTTATACTTTATTATGTAGGGTGTCAGAATGTATCTCTAAGTGTGATTGGATCTGGGAGTAATGCTGGGGCTTCTGCAGCCATTTTATATCCATGAGGAGAGTCAGCCCCTGAAGTAACTGTCCCTGAAGTAACTGTCCCTGAATGGGGTTGGTGGTTCAGGATGCCCTCAGCAGCAGGTAACAGGTACCTTAACTTGGCTGCCTGAAAGGTTTCAGGTTTCAGGACTTTTTTTTTTTTTTTTTTTGAGATGAAGTTTCACTCTGTTGGCCAGGCTTGAGTGCAGTGACATAACCTTGGCTCACTGTAACCTCTGCCTCCCGGGTTCAAGTGATTCTCCTGTCTCAGCCTCCCAAGTAGCTGGGATTGCAGGTGTGTGCCACCATGCCTAGCTAATATTCTGTATTTTTAGTAGAGATAGGGTGTCACCATGTGAGCCAGGCTGGTCTCAAACTCCTGACCCCAAGTTACCCACACGCCTTGGCCTCTCAAAGTGCTGGGATTACAGGCATGAGCCACTGCCCCCGGCCAGGACAGCTATTATGTTACCTTGTGGGAAGCCCATGTAGGATTGGGACAGATACTAATGGTTGTAATCCAAGGTGGGGTGGGTCATGAGCCCCCATGATGACCTGATGAATCATGTGACCCATCCCCCAGCAAATGGCATGCTTACCTGTGTTGGTTTTCTAGGGCTGCCATGGAAAGTGCTGCAGACCAGGGGGCTGAGAAAAACAGAAATTTATTTGTTTACAGACAGGGAGGTCAGAAGTTAGAGATCAAGGTGTGGGCAGGGCAGGCTCCTTCTGAAGACTGTGAGAGCATCTGCTCCAGGCCTCTCTCTTAGCTGCCTGTGGCCCCAGGGGTCCTTGGCTTGTAGACGGCTGTATTCTCCCTGCATCTTCTGTCATCATCATTCTATGTATGTCTGTGTCCAAATTTCCGCGTTTGATGAGGATAGATCCTACCCCATGACCATAACTTAGTTTGCTCATCTGCAAAATCCTATTTCCAAATAAGGTCCCATTCTCAAATTTGGGAGGTCAGGATTTCAACATGATTTTGGGGACACAATTCAACCGGTAACACCATCCAAGTGCACAAGCTTGCACCTAGAATGTCAGGGATCATGAACATATTATGGTTTATCTAGACACCCCAAGGCAGGATTCTATTTCTTTTTGTACTATTCATTTTTGAGTGAGTAATAAGAAAGAAGAGATAGAGTAACTGAGGCCTGAAGAGGGAAGCCCATGCTCTCACAGAGCCCATGACAACATGCAAGGACTGGAACCAGGACTCTTGGGCTTTCATGGAGCATCTCACCAGAATTCCAGCCTTTGCTGAGCCCAGTTCTTTGGCACTCACAGAAGCCGAGCCTTTGAATTAGACAAGCTGAGAAAGGATTGGCGGTACAACTTCAAGGGAGGCAGAGAGAAGCTGGCAGGAGCTGGGGGTGCCTGCCAGGGGATACTCCTTCCCTGGCAGGTGAAGGAGGCCAGAGAATTAGGAGTCAGGGGCAGGAAGGTGTCAGGGCCTGGGGAAGCCAGAGCTTGTGCAAATCAATAAGGATCCTAGGAGACATGGGAGAGGAAGCTCGCTCTCCCAGCAAACTCTTCAGGATGATAAGGTGGTGGATTCTGGCTTCAGTTTCCATTGGCCAAGACCCCTGGACATTTAAGGGAGTAGCCAGAAGAGGGCGAGGAACCCTCCTCTCTGCTATCTGTGCCAGCTGTCCATCCATAGGAAGCCAACATGTCAGCCCTCCTGCCCACCGACGCCAGCCCAGAGGTGCCAAGACACCAAGTGCAGCGAAGCCAGCTGGCAGCGTAACGGAGAGCCAACGGCCCGGCCGGCCGGACCATCTGCTCCTGACTGCCAGCTGCATGCCTGTGGGAGGTGGGCCAGCAGCCCATTCGAGTGGCCGAGGTGCCAGCCACTGGGCGCTCCGGGCCAGCTGGCAGGCTGGCAGGACTGGCCAGCATACCCATCTGCCCACCGGCGCCAGATGAACGTGCAGGGGAACTGTGCCCGGGGACCTCAGGGTGCCAGCCTGCCTCAGGTTCCAAGGCATCGGAGGCCCCAGTTCTCTTCCCTCTCTCTCAACCCCCGAGAGCCCTGAGATGTTACTAACAAAGACCCAGACGAAGGCATGGGGAATCTCAGGGTGGGGAAAGGAAGGGTTAGTGATGCAGGACTCCAGGACGGTGAATTTACGGGCCACCAGGAGCACAGGTGATTAAGAGCACGGACTCTAGGGCCAGAGTGCCCGGGTCCATATTCCAACTCTGACACTAAGTAGCTGCATGACTTAGGGCAGGTCTCTTAATGGCTTGTAGCCTCAGTTTTCTTGTATGTAAAATGGGAAGGTAACACCTGCTTCGTTGGGCTAAACTGAGGAAGAAATAGAATGTGGTAAACACGCTGGGAGGCCGAGGTGGACAGATCACCTGGGTTTGGGAGTTCGAGACCATCCTGACCAACATGGATAAACCCCGTCTCTACTAAAAATACAAAATTAGCCAGGCATGATAGTGGGTGCGTGTAATCTCAGCTACTTGGGAGGCTGAGGCAGGAGAATCGCTTGAACCAGGGAGGTGGAGGTTGCGGTGAGCCGAGATTGCGTCACTGCAATCCAGCCTGGGCAACAAGAGCACAACTCCATCTCAAAAAAAAAAGAGTGTGGTAAACACTCAACACATGTTACTTATTATCAATCACATTATTAGAATCAGATTCAAGGAGTGCTTTAAGTTCAAGTGTGCCTCAGACATCATTGGGTCCAATTCCATCATTTTAAAGTGGGGGAATTAAGGCCCAGAGAAGAGAAGGGCCATAGTCAAGGTCACAATCACACAAGGAGTCGTTTGGGGTACAGAGGCTAGTCACCCGTCACTCTCCTCAGTCCATTGCCATGGAATGCTTCCCCGAAATAGAAGAGGTGATGGAGAAGTAGGGAGGGGGCTTCCTGTCCTGCCCCAGTGCATTTAAATGCCACACTCCATGGGTAGCCCTCAGAATGCACTGCCTGACATGTGAGTGTGGGTATTTCTTTCTGAGTGTTGACATCTATTCTTGTATATCTACTGTGTGAGCGTAAATGTTTGGTACTGCCGAACAGATCCAAATCTCAAGTGCCGAGACCCTGTTTTATCAGGAACATTACCCCTACCCACAAGTCACCCCTCTGGAATCCTCAGATATCATATCCAGAAAGCCCTGACATCCTTGAGCCCCTATGCTTAGCACAATGCCTGGAATGTAGCTGGAGCTTTATAAACCTGTGTTAAATGAATGCATGAATAAATGCATGAAAGAGCCTGGTGCAGCTCCCTTGACTGGATGAATCACAACTTTTACTGTCCACCCAGAAACCAATAGGAGTGAGGATCCTTATGTTTTAAATCCTTTATGCTAATCAGCAGCCCTTGGTCTCTCTTAGAGCCTAGCTACTCGTGGTTTGCACACAGTACTAACAAAGGTAGTTAGCTGACATTCCCGTCTACAAATTGAATTCAACAAATAAAAAGGGAGAAGAAAAAGCTTCAGGTAATAAAGGCCAACAAAGGTGGCTGCTGGTGTCTTTGTGGGCATCAGAAATAGGTAGGATTATTTGAAAATAGCCTCACTAATGGGAAAAACTGAGCGGTCTAGGGCCATTCTGTGAAGGGGCAAAGGGGGACACCCCTTTGCATTGTACAGAGCCTTTCATATCTCACTGGAAAATAAATGATGCTCATAATGATACATCTGAGAGTTAGTACAAAGGCCCCTGTCCAAACTATCAAGGAGCATAGTGAATTTTGCAGAGATTTTCATCCCAAACATAATTTTTAAGATGGTAATTAGAGGCGATCTTCCATCAACCTGAAAGCTTGGCTCTCTCAAATGACTAAGTCAGGGGAGGTTATATGCTGCAGGATCCACTGCTCTTTGTGTGGCTGGAGATGACTATTAGAGAATTGAAGGGAAGCAAAGGGAAGTGGAAGGTGGAGAGGGGGATCAATCAGGATTGCTTTGCATTCAGGACATGGATGGGATCTCTCCTTAGCTACATATGTATAGAAAGGGCAGTTTTCAAAATGATTTCGCATCCATTATACATCACCTCATTTATTGGGATTCTTGTCTACCAAAGAGGAAACACATACATACACACACACACACACACACACACACACATACAGATGTGCACACATACGTGAAGACACGCACCCATGCACAAATACATGCAGACACTGACATACAGAGTAAGCCCCATCCTAAAATACCCAAGAAGAAATACATGAAAAACACATCTCTTCGCAGAAAAGTACACGATGCACTCACACAAACATGCCTGTGCAAATACACACACAGACATGCATAGAGATACACGAAGGCTCACGCAATTACATGCAATTACATGCGATTACACGCAATCACATGCAAAGATGCACATGTGCACACATGTACATGTACATAAACACACAGGTGTGCACACATATTGCCTCAGAACAGTGAGCCTGAACTATTTTTTTCACTGTCTTGGATTGACGAAATGTTTTTTGAGATGGAGTTTCGCTCGTGTTGCCCAGGCTGGAGTGCAATGGCGCGATCTCAGCTCACTGCAACTCCTGCCTCCTGGGTTCAAGCGATTCTCCTGCCTCAGCCTCCTGAGCAACTGGGATTACAGGCACCCGCCACCACGCCTGGCTAATTTTTTGTGTTTTTAGTAGAGACGGGTTTCACCATGTTGGTCAGACTGGTCTCAAATTCCTGACGTCAGGTGATCCACTCACCTCTGCCTGCCAAAGTGTTGGGATTATAGGCGCGAGCTACTGCTCCTGGTCCAGGGTCATGACTATGAGGAGGGGATGATGATACTGTAGCCGCAGCCATTCTAAGGGGGACCTCATATACTTGAGATCTTGTGCCTGGCATTTGATGCTCTACTTACCACCCTCTACAACTTTTTCTCCCCCTGCCACTCTTCCTTCTTTTTTTCTTTCTCTACCTTTTTATTTTTTCCTCTTTCACTAACAGTTCCACGAGCACTTTCTCATTGTAAAACATCAACATTATACTGACAAAACAAACCTTCTGCCTTTCTATTTTCTGCTTTCATAACCACTCAATTTCTGAGCAATAATGGCTGTGATCAATTTCAAGTGGAACCGGCATCCCCCAATTTGACATGCAGTTCTGTAGTACGGAAAAGCCCCGAGTGCCCGCCAACAGGATGCAGGTTATGCACACTCCGAAATGCTGTACAATAGCTGAAAATAACCAAAGCCAATTTTTGGAATAATATTAGTCAGCATCTACCGAGCCCTAAATGGGAGTTGGCACTCTCCCTGCAGTCCATCATTTAATCTTTTCAGAGACACCTGCCCACGATTAATGTTCCCATTTAACAGATGTGAACACCAAGGAGAGGTGGGGTTGGGACATTAGGACATTTGTCACGCTCGCACACTAAAATTGGAATGATCCAGAGAAGATTAGCATGGTCCCTGTGCAAGAATGACATGCAAATTTCTGAAGGATGTTAGGATATTTGTCCAGCCAGCGTGTTGCAGACCTGAGATTCAGACCACGTGATCTGTCTCTAAAGCCTGCATTCTTAAGACTCACGTTAAGATGACCAAGAAGCAATCAGTGAAAACAAAATCCCTTTGCGGAAAAAGGCGTACAGTACGATCCCATTCATATAGAAATTGAACACATATATGTGGGTGCGCACACGCATGTATGGCTTTTCATAGCTCTTGCGACATCCCAGTATGCTTTTAACAAATGACTGGCAGAGCACAGAGGTGAACAGACTTTCTAAGGCCATGGAGCTGGGTTCAAGTTCACCTCTGTCCGACTACACAGCTTGTGCTGTATTCACAATACTTTTCTTCATATGATAACAGAGTGAACTGTGTTTGGGGGCGGGTGAATTGGGAGAGGATTGTTTTTTAAAGAGTTTGCCCCCAAAAGCATCTTTTGGGGAGAACACCTGTCCCTCACTGTGTCATGCTTCTAGAAGGGCATGTGCAGCCCCATGAGGTCAAAGAAGAAAAAACTCTGGGCTGCATAAAGTGTAAGACCATTCCAGAGGGAGGAACCCTCCAGTGCCGATGATTGAAAGATGCCTCCGATGCCCCCATTATGGAGAGACATCGTTTACTGGCTTCTTGGTTTGGCACTGAAAAGTCTCTTTAAAAAATCTTAGCAAGTTTCAAATGCACCATGAGGCTGAGGAAAGTTCTTCAGCTGGAGCCCTGGAGACGTGGGTGGCAATCCTATCTCTGCCCCTTGCTTACTGCCTGTCCTTTCCCTACTCTGTTTTCCAACTCTGCCTCTGCTCACTGGGGCAGGGGTTTGCATATGGGGAGTGGACCTGGAGAGCCAGTGGAAAAAACACCAGGGTTAGCCTTCAAAACTCAGCCTTGTGTCTTACAAAATTCATGACTCGAAGCAACACACTTGATATCCTGGCGTGTCACTTTCCTCATCCGTGAACTAGAAATGATTATTTGATGCATATCTGTCTCAAGGGCAGTTGCTATTTATGAGTTCTTGGTGGCATTCTAGGCAAAGGCGATCGCAAGTGCAAAGACGCTGTGGCACCATGCCTGATGCTCTCTGACTGCCATCTCAGAGAGGAAGGCACCACCTGCGGGCCGCCTCGCATTGATCATGCCATCTATGAGGGTCAAGAGGACCAGCACGGTCAAGTAACTGGCCTGAGGCTGCGGAGCTCTGCAATGACAAAGCAAGGGCTGGAACCAGACAGGACCAGAGTGAGACAAGCGTTGGGCACAAAGCTTAAGGGGCACCAAAATGTTCAGCAGTCAAGATAAATAACGTTAATAAAACATTATTCAAAAAATGAAAGTTAATGCAAATAAATTCCCGATGAGCGGAAGATCAACATTTAAACCATTACAGGATGCGTATTACTGATTTCTCCTTTTGCCTCAGCCTCCAAAATGGTTCTTCATAAAACTTTATTTAGAATGTTTAGACTTTATCATAAACTTTTTTCCATTAAATCTGATTTTTTAAAAGACTGCGTGAAAATGTTTATTTTGGCTACTGAGGTTTTTGGTACCCCTGAAGTTTCATGCCACCCAGCTTACTCCTGGTCTGGGCCCTACAGGTCTGCCAACCAGGATGCCTTGTTCCTTCCCTGCATCTCCTCTCTCATTCATTCATTCACTTATTTGGTCATTCGGCAAGTATTTTGGGAAATTAGTGATTCCAGGAACTGGGAAAACAACAGTGTCTTAGTCTGTTCTCACACTGCTAATAAACACACACCCAAGCCAGGGTAATTTTTAAAGGAAAGAGGTTTAATTGAATCACAGTTCCTTCCACATGTCTGGGGAGACCTCACAATCACAGTGGAAGGCAAAGGAGAAGCAAAGTCACATCTTACATGGGAGGATGCAAGAGAGTTTGTGCAGGGGAACTGCCATTTATAAAACCATCAGATCTCATGAGATTTAGTCACTATTAGGAAAACAGTACAGGGGAAGTCACCCCCACAATTCAATTATCTCCCCCTGGCCCCGCCCTTGACCCATGGAGATTATTACAACGCAAGGTGAGATTTGGGTGGAGACACAGCCAAACCCCATCAGTCAGTGCACAAGATAGTCATCAAGTCTGCTCTCCTGAAACTTGCAGTCTAGTCAGGGAGACAGATATGACTCAAATAATCACATAAACCAATGTAAAAGTAAAAATGTGGAAATAGAACAAAGGGGCAGTTATGGGGGCACTGACCAAGAATGGCAGTCAGGGAAGGCTTCCCTGAGGAGGTGGTGTTTGAGGGAGAAGGAATTAACCAGTTGGGGGTGGATTGAAGGTATGCGGCTGAGCACGTTCCAGGCAGAGGAACATTCTTGTCCTTGTCCTGTGCCAGAATCAAGATGATGCAGAGTTCTAGAAACACAAAAGAAGCCAGTGCAGCTGGCATGCTGACAGCCAGGAAGAGTGGCATGCAAGACGGATGGAGAAGGGTATGGGGCCTGTAGACACAGTGGGGAAGGATTTGATCTCTGGCCCAAGAACAATAAGGAGCTGCTGGAGGGTTTTGAGCTGATGAGTGACGTGATCAGGTTTGCTCTTTGGAGTGATGTCCCTGGCTGCTGGGTAGAGGTAGGGTGGCACTGTGGATAGACCCCAGACTCCTTAGGTTTCTAGTCCAGCTTCCCCCTTGCTTGTGGCATGACGGTGGCCAAGTTACACAGCATTGGCTCTCTCTGTGAAGCACCTGCTTCTGAAAAGCACTTGCTTTCCAGTTCACTCATCTGTAAAATGGGTTACCAGCCTCTTGAAGTTTTTGAGAAGATTAAATGAGATATGCATTGGTCTCCTAGAATAAGCCTGGCGTACAGTAAGCATTCTATAAAAGTCATCATGATTATTGTTACAGGTGACAGATTTGGGGGCAAAATAGAAGACAGGGAGAGATCAGCTCCTGCTCTCAGCCCCGAGGGTGGCTCAGTCCATCTTCTCTGCCTGAAGCTTGCGGCTCCCCTCATTAGAAAGTGGCTGTTCTTTTGGCTGTGTGCTCTCTGGAGGAGAGGGCATGGTGGCAGCTGCAGGAACGCTGTGAAGGTCTTAAAAGAAATTATAGCCTGCATAAAAATATTCACTCCAGTGGAAGGCCTTAAACCATTCCCTTGGGCATTGAACAGTGACTGAGAGTATATTACTCTGAACTTAAGGCAACTGCAGCCATCCAAGGTCAGAGAGAACGGAAGGGAAGTACTTAAGCACGGAAGGGCCCCTAAATAGGAGCATCCTTCCCGGAACTGTCCCTCTCCTCCACCTGCCAAATGTCTCATCAGTCCCCTCCTTATCAACAACCCCAAGAAAAAGAACAGTCACTGAGATTCCTTACGGAGGTACGGGAAGGAGAGAGGAAAGAGGATGGGCCCAGTCTGGGAACAAGAGAGTGTCCCAGTTTTAGGGTGTGGTGGCTCATGCCTATAATCCCAGCACTTTGGGAGACTGAGATGGGCGGATCACACTAGGCCAAGAGTTCCAGACCAGCCTGGCCAACATGGCGAAACTGCATCTCTGCTAAAAATACGAACATTAATGGAGCATAGTGGTGCACGTCTGTCATCCCAGCTGCTTGGGAGGCTGAGGCAGGAGGATCGCTTGAACTCGGGAGGGGGAGGTTGCAGTGAGCTGCCATTGCACCACTGAACTTCAACCTGGGTGACAGAGTGAGACTCCATCTCATAAACAAACAAACAAACAAAGAGTATCCCAGTCTCAGCGGAGACCTAGGAAGAGTTACTCGAAACTTCAGACCTCAGAAAGTATCATCTGTAAAATGAGAGCCAAGCCACCTGCTTAGCTGCAATTTCAGCTAGAACTGAATGAAGAACTCCAGCTTGGATGCCACATAGAAAGGGCTCAAAAATGATTCTCCTTGTTGCTTTAATCTTTCTTCCCAAGAAATTCTTTTTTCTCTCCTAAACTCTAGGTGACTTCACTTCTTGGCAAGTTTCATAAACTCTGCAAGCCTGTTTGCTCACCTTAAAAGCGGGGATAGTAATCGTATGGGCTTACTGGTGGTGTGTGGGGATTAAAGAGTCTCAAAATGACTGAGAGCAGGGAGACTGCTCACCTGTCTTGACGGGTTTTGTCTTTTCACGGTATGAAGGTGGTAGCAGGTAGACGCCTTCTTCACCTGCTTTCTCCTGCACGGTATTTTCTGCTCACAGTCTCAGCAGTGTGGAATCACAGGTAATCATAGGTAATTCATGGATCTTAGTGGGTCTGTGAATCAGTCCTCTGCAGTCATACACACAAACTCATCATGTCCTTAGATGGGGCGAGGGACAGGTCCCCGGCATCCCAAAGAACTAAGAGGCATGGTGTCACAGGGAAAGCTGCTCTGGGCCAGGACTCAGAATCCAGATATGGGCTCTCACTGGCCTGGGGCCAAAGTCTTTAGCTAGCTGTCTGGCCTCATGTTTGTCACTGAGAAACAATGGGGTAAGCAAGGGGAAAGAATGGGATGTGCTTCATGGGGTTATTGTGAGAGTTCAGCAGGGTAATGCCTCTGAAACCCTTCGCACATAGAAGGAACACGAAATCTATTAGCTTGTTTTCCTCCTTCCTTGGGGCAGAGCTACATTTTCAGCAATGTGCATCACACTTTCACTTTATCTCTGACCAGTATAAAAATTAAAAGATATATATGTACACACACACACACACACACACACACACACACACACACACACTCATCAAGAAAGACTAAATAAAAAAGAAAAGCTAGGTTCACGACTGGTAGAAAGACCCATCACTATGAAGGAATATTTTTTGGTGAATGTGGGGACAAAAAGCAGCATTCTGCAGTTCAATAGTTTAGGTAAGCCTTGCGCTGATGAAAGTAAACGGGTGTCTTTCTCACCGGGTAGGTTGGACCCTTAGAATGAGATGTACACTGGAAAGCAAAGAGAGGAACTTAGATATTCAGTGTGTTTTTTTTCCCCCAACTTATGTGGCGGTGAATGTTCTGGATGGGGCATCTCTCTGGACTAAGTCCCTAGGGCATGCTATTTTGGGGGCGGGGAAATAAAAACTGTGTTAGCCAATCTCTAGGAGCTCCTCACTCTTGAAAGCTGATGCCTCTATTTAGCTGTTTCATTTCCCCTTTTTTCCAGTAACTCCTCCGTCTGTGGTTGTCTTGATGCGGTTTACAATCACAGTTTTATTGACCTTGTTTTTCTGTTACAAAATCACTATGTATTTGCGATTTGTTTCACGGTATATCTCAGGAAGTGGCTTCCATCCCCTCTGGGACAGGCACGTCACACGCACCACGGGGCAGGCCAAGCTGCAGGAGGAGCTTGTAGTCCAGGAGGCTCCTGGCTCTCCTCCCACCCCGCTGCCCGCCCCTTAGTGATTAGTTGGAATCCAAGACAGCAATACAAGAAGTGTCGTTGGTGGGAGTGATGGAGTGCCCGCTGAGTGGGCCGCAGATAAGCACCGTGATTTCGGAGGACGCTTCATCATTTCGCCGTAAGAACATGTTAACGGGTGATTGTTTGAATGTCTCCAGCTAATAGGATATTATTCATAACACTCTGGCTAGTTGGAATGGAAGATGATAAGAAATTAAATCCTTAATGGCTTTCTTTAAGGGAGGACTTTTCCCAGGGGAACGAGGAACCCTGGGAAATCACTCCATGTGCTCTGGCAATATCTATAGGGAAAGAATTGGCTTTCAATGAACCTCCAAGGGTTACGCAAAGGGTAAAAGAAAGAGAACAAAAAGCAGTTGACATTCACTGGGTCCCTACTATGTGCCAAATACGTAGACGTTTTACAGATATCACGTACTTTGTCCCTGCCGTGACTCTGTTGTGACAAGGCACCATTAAGCTCATTTCAGAACTAGGAAAACTGAGGCATACACAGAAGTGAATTGACTTGGCCAAGGTCTTATTTATGGTGATGGAGTCAGGATTTATAGCCTAAAGCAATCTTCTTTTTGTGAAATGAATTATGGAGAGGGGAGCTGCCTGGAAGAAGGAGCCCTTGCATGCGATTTGAAAGGTGGAGAAGCCGTACTAGCTCAGAGGTAGCTGCAGGCAGGTGCATGGTACCAGCAGAGGGAAAGCGAGGGTTCTGCAGGTGAATTCTATTGACTCCTGGGAGTCATCTACTTCCTGGATGCCTGCAGTCAACATTATCCATGAATATTCCATGATTCCTGCACTTCTGGATTTCCTGGAAACTTTTCTGAGCTTTGCTCTCCTGTCTTTTCAACAAGTAAGGAAGCTTCTAACTCCATGTATTAAATCCCCTCCTGCTTGAAATACTGAGAACAATGTCTGAACCCTGCTTGCAAAGTATCCTGGTAAGCATTAAATACATGCATGATACACACATGCACACAGATGCACATACACACTCAACTCGCAAAGATACATTTCCAAGAATAGAATTGCAGGTCACACATGTTGGGGACATAAGATATTACGATGATAACAATAACAATATGTGTTTTTTATCCAGCATGGAAACATTTCTGGAACAATTTCTAGAAACCCAGGAAGAAAGAGACCACACTACCTTTTGCCAACAACTGCTTTTCCCACATAACGAAATCCTCCTTCTAGATAAATAGGACAGAAATGGTGGTGAAATCCCTCAACAAGCAAGATTCACTTTCAATGGTAACTCACCATAGCAACTGGCTGCGAATATTCAAAAGCGAATGAGATTTTTGTTGTTTGCTTTTATGTCTATAGGGTACAAAATATCCAATATGTTTCCAGCCTCTCCACTCTTCTTCCTTCAGGTCTCATCAGCTCCCACAGTGAAAGCCAGCTTGGTTTTCCATTTGCAAAGTTCACAATTCACCCAGCCATGAGCTGTGCCTTTAACCACTGGTAAATTGTTTCCTGACAGCCCTTGCTACAATTTTCTCCCTTGACATTTGATTTACATATGATCTTTAAGCACTGCCATGGCGGTAATAGCGATTTGGTTAATATTCCAAGCGCTCCCCCGTGCCCCACACCTTGCAGGGACATTTCATTGCTGCAGCGTGGCAAAACGCATGTACCAAATAAATGTACTGCTAATGAAATAAACGGATTATGGGGAAGAATCAATTGCCCTGCTGCCGGGATGAGGCACCAGGAGTTAATTTTGTCTGGATCTGCAAGGGTAGCTGTTAATAGAACAGGCTTTTTGCCTAATTGGAGGGAAAGTAAATGAATACAGTAATATTCCACGATGCATTGGACGAATTTACTTCCTTTTCTCTTAGTCTTGCTTGATGAGTCTTTACAGCACAATAGAATTTATGGTCTCTCTCCTCTCCCCATTTTTCTTTCCTTTCTCTTTTTCATTCTTTCTTTTTCTTCCCTTTACATCTCATTTTCTTTCATTTCTTCTTCCCTTTTTCCCTGTTGTCCTTTTCTGTTCATTCGTCCTCATCTATCCATCCATCCATCCATCCATCTACCCATCCATCCATCCATCTACCCATCCATCCACTCACCCATCTATCCATCCATGCATTTATCCATCCATCCATCCATCCATTTCTTCATCCAGCTAATAAATCAGGGTCTCAAATACAAATGTCTCCAGGAAATAGTAATATAAATGAGAAAATCTTGGTGAATCCTGTGGCAAAATGGAGCCATCACTATCCATCTCCTCCTCATCCTCAACATCAATGTATCTGTCATTTATTGAATTTGTCCATTCATCTTCCATTCTTTCAACATTCACTGAAGCCTTACTAGGCTAGTTAAGACCTGATTGGCTTCTGTGACTATGATCGAACGGTGTTGCTGAAAAGCTCCTTTACACCAATCTGTGTATCTGGCTAATGCCTAGCCTCTTACCCAGGGCCTTTTCTCTGTCTTCTCCTGATGAACACATTGAAATTCTTTTGCAAAAAATGTACTCACTAAGGACTGGAACCGATACGTGTTGGTTGAGGGGTGGTCAGATCAGTGGTATCAGGAGTAGGAGACATCACTAAAAGTCTTAAAGAGAAGGGTCTAGGCATATTTAAGGTTTTGGGGACTTTTTTCCTAGTGCAAGGTCATGCATAGGAGATCAGACACCAGTGGAAGGAAGAGAACATGGCTTACTGAATGGTGAGGTCATGCGTCAGGGGCCGAGGCCTAGGAGAACGCCAGGGACAGCCTGAACGCCTTTAATCTGGGCAAATCTGACCTTGTAAAACAACTCCTAAAATACTCTCTCAAGTAGCAATAATCCTAAATGGCGTTTACCGAACACCTACTGTATATCAGATATTGTTATTTCCATATATTATATCACTGAATCGCACTGCGAGCTTTCAAGAGGGGAATCACGTTACCCAGCTATGGATGAGCAAAGAGACTCAGACTCAAAGAACATCATGCCACGTTATGCAAGGTCACATGACTGATAAGAGGCAGGATTGGGATTGGAACCCAGGATTTAGAGCCTGTTGTTATCCCCGAAATTGAGCACATCAAAATCCCCTGGGAGCTCTTCCAGCCCATTGATTCTTAGAGAGTCAGCTCCCCAGGTGATCCTGATGCAGGTGTTTTCCAGATCACACTTTGACAAACTCCACCTGAACCCTGCTGAGTCATGTTTGGGGGGACTTCTTTTACTTTTCCAGCATCTCTTCGTGGCTCATTGTCATGAGGAATGTGACAGTGCTCCGAGAAGAATCGACATAGGGCTGGGGGAGTGCCCAGGTAGCAGTTACGTATGAACTCTTTGTTTGCAAAAGGTTTCAGGTTTTATCTTCAAGGGCATGACTTCATCTACTATAAAGATGGGACAGACTGGAATCTGTCATTTTCTTCCTGAAGACCAAATCTCTGCACAGGTCCAGAACCCAGATTTTGATTTCTAGCTAAGTGCTCTGTCCAGAGTGAGTCATTTCCTGAGAGCCCACTATGTGGCAGATACTTTGCTGGACACTGGAGATGCAGAAATAAATTCACCAAGATCTTAGCCTTCAGGAGCTCAACGTCAAAACCACATTCACCCCTCTGTTCTGCATCTGTTGGGCTGGGACCCTATATAGCATTTATCATCTCGTTCAACTGTCTCCTCTTTCCCCCTTCTCTTACTGCGGACTCCTGGTTATGTAAACTTTGCCGAGAATTTGAGCAGAAATAGTAAATAATGAAGCTCCAGAGGGTTGCACTAATTTCCCAGACATTTAATCAATACGGAGCTGCCCTGTTCATTACAGCTGTCAAAAATATGCAAAATCATCCATCTGGTCCTCTCAGGTACAAAGCTCTGAACTGGAGTCACCAGTTGCCTGCTTAATTACCACGTCCCATTTTCCCTCATTCTGAGGCCTCTCCATTAACCACGAGCTACCAGCTCAAGTATAAAGGCAAACAATAAATATTTGAATGGTATTGCCCAGTCTGGGGTCTTTAACGGTGGTTGAGTTGGGTCTCTGGATGAAGAATATGGGTGGAGTTTCATGGAAGAGCAGCCTCCTCCAGCTTCTTCTTCCCTGCACCACGACTTTGCCCAGTCTGCAACCTCCTTCCTTCTGAGGCCCCTCCCTGGCCCTCAAATATTTAGACCTATTAAAAACCATTGGGGGGAAAAATGATCTATACAAAAGCTTTGCATAAAAAAGTGATCAATGCAAATTCCTCTGAGGAAATTGCTTCAACAGATGGAAACGGCCCATTTGCAACAAATGCCGCTGGCTGTGCAGATGGTAATTATGGGATGTATGTAAACATGCAAGCTCTGGCAAGCAGAGCAAACTGCACTGCTGAACTTAGCCTGCATCAGGGCCGCCTGCCCTGGCACTGCCCCTGCCCTGACCGGCCCATAGACCAGAGGTTCAAGAAGATGGACTGTGCTTTGGAATTCCAGGACCTATTAGCCTCTATTTAATTATAGGTCTTTCTGAGGAGTTCCCTGTGAGGCAAACCATACATACTCTAATCTCTGAGTGGGCCAAGGCTGTGGCATGGCCCCTTGGAAGAGAGAAATCAACAGGTATTGAGCTCTTACTGTATGCAGGGCACTGTGCTGTTAATCTCAAATGTATTATTTTGGTTAATCTTCATAAAGACTCTGGGAGGTTAATTTTATTATATCATCATGATTACCACCATTTTTCAAATAAGCAAATGAAGGCTTGGAGAGGTGAAGTGATTATTTTCAAGATCACAAAGTTAGGAAGGAAGGGGACCAAGATGTATCAGTTAGCTGTTGCTGAGTAACAAGCAACCCCAAAATGCAGTGGCTTTGAATAACAAGCATTTGTTACTGCCTACAAGTCCACAGGTTAGCTAGGCAGTTTTTGTAGTCTGGGCTAAACTCAGCTAATCATGATTGGGCTTATTCATGCAAAAAGATGGACTTGCTAAGTTCGGTGATTGGCTGACTATTGGACTGGGATGCTGGAGGTGTAGGGCCATGTGTTGTCTCTTATCCTCTAGCAGATCATGGTAGATGAGCAAATTCCAAGAGAAACAGCAGAAACTCACAAGGTCTTTTTGGACTCCGGCTTAGAAAAGGCACAGGATCCCCTGCATACATTCTATGGGTAAAGTAAGTGACACAGCCAATCCAAATTGAAGAGGTGGAGAGAGACACAGCCATCTAATGGAGGGAACTGAAAAGACACATTACAAATGGCAAGGACACAGAAAGGCAGGGAAAACTTGGGCCAGTTTTGCAAGCAAATAAATCACAGAAGACTTGAACTTAGAATCCTCTGGCTCTACGTTCTAACGTTTCAAGGCCAGCCATGATGGGCCATCATCCCAGAGATAAGTTGGCCCTTCTTTTCCATCTCACTCTGACTCGCTCTTGTCTGCAGATTAATCTTGGCTCATCTCTTCTTTCTCCCAGTGATTCTCACTCCCACTCACCATCTCCCTTTCTTGGACATCTGAATTAGATGGCATTTTGAGCCGGAAGGGAAGAGTTGGCCCATTTGAGCTCTGTTTCTGTCTCCATCAAAAATACCCTTTTGGGTCTCAGGCAATCCTTCACCCTCCCTGAGCCTCAGTGTTGCCATCTGTACAATATATAAGAGGGAGAAGATTCTATCTGAGGTTCCTTCCAGGCAAATTCTTTATGATTCTATGAGTAGTAAGTGATTCCCTGGCCTTACTGGTCTAGCTCACTCCTGTACCTGTCCTGAAATTACCCCCATCCTAGTCTCTACTTCAGGGAAAATATCTGGGCTCCAGAAAGTCTATATTGGATAACATATGTGTATAAAGCTTTATCGCTGGGAGTCAATATAGTGTCTTGGACTTCAGTTCTGGAATAAGATAGGCCTTGGTTCTCAGGCAAGCCTATTCAGGCAATCTGCTGGCTACGTGGCTTTGGGTAAATCATTCGTCTTCTCCTCCATCAGGCCAGCCTGGGCTTGTTCTCATGGTCCGTGGTCCATGGTGCATGGAGTCTGTCTCTAGAGTCCAAGAGACAGAAGAATTGCACGAGGCCCTTTGTGATACCAGCTTGGAACAGCACAGTATCTCTGCTCCCATATTCTCTGAGCTTCTGTTTTTTCATCTGCTCACAAGGTCACTGTTGATTAACTAGCACACAGTAGGATGAAAAAATGGAGACCCTAAGAGAGGATGTGACGGTTCAAGACAACATGGAATGTCAGCAGCAAAGCTGGGGGTGGCCTCTTGACCCACAGTCCAGTTCTTATTTCATGGTAACTCATCAGAGCTGTCCTTCTCTTTCCCACTTACTATTCTGGTGTCCAGTGTACTCAGCTTTAGCTTACTGTAGGAATGGAGCAGGGAGCTTTGGGAGTGGAAGGGCTGAAAGGGAGGAAGTACAGTCAGAAAGAAGCAATGAGCTTGGGCTCGGGTGATACATACACTTGGGTTTGCGTGCCAGATCTACCGTTATCTGACTCAGTGACTTCACCTCTCTGAGCCTCAGTTTCTTTGTGGGACCACTGCCAGGACTAAATGAGATAAAGCTCACACAGGGGATAACACACGGTATGTACATAATACATTCTAGTTCCCACTTTTCTGGCAATAGTTGCCAAATACTGTGTTGTGGGGGGATGGTAGGGGAGTGCTTCAGGAGAACATGTTGCACCAGTTTTAAAGCATTAAGGTGTATCTAATCTTTCAGTAAAATATATATCCCAGAGTCCTGCCAGAGTCTGATTCTAGAGGTCTGGGGCCTGCAGTTCTGAATAAGTGGTATTTAGGCCACAGCTGCAGAATCGTCGGCTCAGACATCAAGGTTCTCAACACTTTAGAGTTTTATGCAATCCTTCAGGTACCTATTGAGAGCTTCTCACATCCACAATTTTACTCCCAATCACTTCCAATATTTCCTCTCACCACATGGCCTTTGTATTTGCTGCTCTGCCTGCCAGAGAGGCCCCCCCTTCCCCCTCTTCCTCTAGACCTCATCTCTTCTCAGTCCTAGATCTCAGAGATGCTGATCCCAATCTCTCAGACCAGGCCAACTTCTGCAACTCCCTCTCAACCTCTCTCCACAGTGGGGATGTGATATATAGAGTTATCCACTGCATAACAGAATGACGGCCAACAATGGACCACATACATGACTGTGGTCCCATAAGATTATAATGGAGCATATATAGAAACCCGCTGAATAGCATTTGATATTGACATTGCAGACCAAGTAGGGAAAATCATTGGCATTTGGTAATGGTGCTGAAACATTTGGTTTTCCATACAAACAAAAATATTAGGTTGGTGCAAAAGTAATCATGGTTTTTTGCCATCGCTTTAAAGGCAAAACCACAATGACTTTTGCGCCAACCTAATATGTAAATAAAACTATGCAAAGATATCAACACCATCTAGGTTTGTGTAAGTATGCCATGATGTTTGCACGATGATGAAATCGCTTGATGACACATTTCTCAAAACATATCCCCATTGTTAAATGATGCACGACTGTATTTACATGTTGTTCAATGAAGTTTTGTCTTCCTGCTCTAGAGCGTAATCCTTGTGAGGGCAGGAAGTCTATCTGTTTTGTTCAACTCTGTGTCTAGTGTCCTGTGATTGCTGAATAAATGACTGAGCAAAGCAATGAATAGTCAAGGATGCTCAAGAACTCCCTGAAATCCATTCACAGACCCCAAGTTAAACGTCAGTTAGTGGTATCACCCACTTTCCTCTCTCCCTTTCCACAGCATTCCAGGTGGAGCAGTCACAGCACAACCATAAAGGTGGTAAAGGGCATCTAGGTTCCAGGAACCGAAAAGCATCAGTAAAAATGTGGGAAGACATGTGACTTTGAAGGCTCCTTTGGGCAGCCATAGTGAAAACAGCATACAGGGGTCAGGAGAGAGAGAAAACCAGTTAGGAGAGAGACCGAGGCAGAGAGAGACCAATGAGGTTTAGAGAACCAGCCAGACCCAGGGAATGTTACGGAGGGTGATTCCATGGGGCTGGCTTCTTTCAGGAGGCAAGTGAGACACAAGAAGGAGGTTGTCCAAGTTTCCGGTTTGAGAGTGGTTCCCTTTCTTGAGAAGATAAATGCACTTGGGGAGGGCTGACAGGTTGTCATTGCAAGCTCTGGGAGCTTAGAGCAGTGGGCCATGACCTCCATGCCTATCACGACCACCTTTGCACATCCATGCAAAGCAGTCTTCAGGAACATGCCCTTGATCACCAAGGCACTGTTCTCAGTGCTTTGCAGGGAGGGGTCACCTAATCCTGACAGCAACGCTCTGAGTAGGAATTGCTACTGACTTCACTTTTCACCTGAGAAAGCCGTGGCACAGAGAGGCTAAGTAACTTGCCAGAGATCACACAGTCAGCCAAAGGCAGAGCTGGCAGGTGAGCCTGGGCAGTTTTGTGCCACAGTTGATGTCCTGTGATGATTCTACATGCACACGTGTGTGGAAACAAGCAGGCTGAATGTGGTGTCATGCATTAGCAGAAGCCCATCGACTCACAGAGGAGTTGGCCCAGAAGAAGCGTGGAAAATGGAAGGCCCCTGGCTGTATATGGCCAGCAGATGTGATTATACTTTGTTAATGCATAGTTGTGACAATTCTGAAGTCTCACATCCAAATTCTGCTTCTCTTTAAAAATTAGATCTGGTGACGTCAGACTAACACCCCTGCAAGATGTCAGACTTCCTGCCTCTGCAGGAGGGAAAGGGTAGTGCTGCCTTCCTTCAGTGAGGCTTGCATTGCATCGTGCCCCAGTCTCCACCATTCCCTACTACTCTTCACCTGGCCCACCTCTCTCCCTCATGTGTATCTCTGATCAGCCTCTATAGGTATTTGAGTTTGCAGCCCCTGAACTCAGAACCTCTCTGACACTAAAATTATTTGGATCTGTTCTGTATTAACAGCTCTGTGAAGAAGAGAGTCAGAACCTCTCTGGCACTAAAATTATTTGGATCTGTTCCATCTCAACAGCTCTGTGAACAAGATAGTTTTATCATGCATCCATTTTACTGGTAAGGAGACTGATGCTTGTAGAGTAGAAGGGACATGTTTAAAGCCTCAAATCTCTTGAGTCTGGCCTGGATACAGAACCCATGTCTTTTAACATCCAGCCTTCCGTAGGGGAGGTCAGAGGCCCAGGATGGGAGCCCCAGCCAGAGCCAAAACCTCTCCCCAAGGCCTGGCCCGGTTCTTTTCCCCCTGAATCTGTTTCTTCATCTTCAGACACTGCAGGGAAGCCAAATTTCTCTCCCTGCTGCCTTCAGCTCCCCCACTCACCCCCACATTGATCTCCAGCTTTATGAGGGTGACAGGCCACACCTTTTAATTGCATGATTACATCTTTATGACCTACTCATTGAGCAGGTCTTCTCCTCTGGGCAGCCAGGCGCTGGAATTTATATGCGGAACTGAAACGTTTACTGGAATCATATCGATAAAGGCATATTGTGAAAAGGCCTGTGGCTCTTAAGAAGAGACTGGGGTTCTCAGGAGACACGGGGAGAGGGCAGGTCAGCATACTCCCACAGAGAGAGTTGGTAACTTGTGAGATATAAGGGTAGGGCCTCCCCTCATGCTCTTCCCAACCCTGAAATATTTCCTCTTTCATCTGCCTGTTAGAAGCTGGGTAGGAAAGAAGAAATGCCTGGGAAAAGTACAGAGAAAAGGACTAGGAGATTTCTAAAGAACGGAATTCGAGGTTCATGGACGCTTTGAGATTGCAAACATAGGGATGGCCCCTGTTGACATGAGGGAGGGGCCTTCAGGTAGTGGCTTGGTGTGAACCAAACACACAGCAGGGGCCATGAAAGGGCAGAGCGGACTTTGCCTGGAGCAGAATCTACAGGGAACATCTGGTCTACTTGACAACTCCATGTGACTGTTGTGCAGGCATCTCACACACAGTGTGCCCCAAATGGAACCGATCCTCCCCGTTCTATCAGCAGGTGTGTCCATTGTGGATAATGACAAATCCATCCTCCCAGGTGCTTGGGGAACCTGGGAGTCACCTTGGTCTCTTCCCTTTATTCCATTGCCCACCTTCCACTCCATCACAAACACTGCAGACCCTACTTTCAAAATATTTGGAGACATTAAGCTGCTATTGCATCGCCACTGTTTCTCCCATGGATGGAGGCCTCATTACGTTTCCTTGGATTCTTTCAGCAGCCTTGGAATAAAATTTTGTTTCATTCATCTTCTTCTCAGCAAGATCTTCCTTACAGCCCTACTTTAAATCACAATCTCTGCCCTACACTGCAGTCTGCTGCTTGACCCTCTACCAAATGTAATACATACTTTATTATTACTATCATCTGTCTCTCCCACTACAATGTATCTGTTTTTTTTTTTTAGAACCAGGGAAAGTGCGAACGCAGTCCCCCACTACCACAAATTATGCAGTCGAGTTTCCCACATTTGGGGAAATCGCAGGGGTCAGCACATCCAGAGTGCAATGGATAAGCCTTGCCCTGGGAAAACCATCTTCGTGGGCATGGTATCTCCCCTGCCAGGTAAGTATACAATGTAAGTATCTTAAACGCAGAGCCTTCTATCTTTTATTCTCTGCTCTAGCTCACATCTTCAGCACCAAGGACAGTGTCCAGTACACAGTAGGTGATGTGTGTGTATATATACACACGTATATATATACAAATGTATATTATATATGTATATTTTAAGAGACAGGCTCTCACTCTGTCACCCAGGCTGGAGTGCAGTGGCACAATTATAGCTCACTGCAGCCCCCAACTGCTGGGCTCAAGCAATCCTCCTGCCTCAGTTTCCTGAGTAGCTCGGACCACAGGCATGCACCATCATGCCTGGTTAATTTCTAAAATGTCTGTAGGGATGCAGTCTCACTGTGTTGCCCAGGTTGGTCTCAAACTCCTTGCCTCAAGTTATTCTCCCACCTCAGCCTCCCAAAGTGCTGGGGTTACTTACAGGTGCAAGCCACCATGCCCAGACATAAATATTTGTTTAATGGGTTCAAGAATGGATTTGGTTGGAGCCAGGTCCTGGGGTGGGGGAAAGGGAATTCTTCCATGTTGCTCTGGGAGCTGGAGCATGTACCCTGAGCTCTGATTTCCAGCCGGCATGAAACTGTGCGTTAGCAGAATCGTTACCCACATCTCAGGCAATCAGCATGCCTTCCCGGAGCTCTGAATTAGTAATATCACGCGCCATGGAGTCAACCCTAAATGGAGAATTTGGAAGAGGAATAGCTCAGGGGTTAATTTGAATGTATTTCCGTGTCTCAAAATCAGCACACTGTAGGAAAAAGGAATCTGCTTAGCATAGTAAATGGCATTTGATGCGTAGCCTCTTTCTTTCTTTTTTTTTATGAAAAAATCCTCTAAACTTTAATTTAATTCCCCCCACATTTTGACTTTATGTTGTTTCAGTTTACATATATATTTTTTAAAATTTATTTTACTTTAGGTGCATCCTATATCTGGCATTTCTCCCCATGTTATCCCTCCCCACCCTCCCCTTCCTCCGCGTCCCCCATTGTCTCTCCCCTACTCCCCCCTCCAAACTGTCCCCTGTGTGTGATGCTCCTCTCCCTGTGTCCACGTGTTCTCGTTGTTCAACACCAGTGCGATCTGGGTCATCTGTCTTTTTGATTTTGAGATGATTGCGGTACCAAGTTGAAGGGTAATTCGATGTTAATTGGTGGCAACTAATTAGACCCAGTTTGTGAACTCTCCCAGGCCATAAGCCATGGATGCTTTGGCTCAATGTTATAACAATCACTGTCTGTCTTTAAAACGGTTCTCTCTTTGATAAGAAACACTGGAATATGGCTAAATGAACCTCCAGAGATCACTTCTAAAGAGGGGAAGAGTGGATGGTATTTTAGGGCTGGGATCCCAAGTTGGAATGATCAGATTACAAAGTTTAGGCCAGATGTCTCTGGGTTCAAATCCTAGCTTAGCCACTCCATAGCTGTGTGTCCTTGGCCAAGTCCCTGACCATGATGGGCCTTAGTTTCCTCATCTTTGTAATAGGTAGGTTACAGTTTTATTCCCAAAGTCCTTGGGAGCCTTAAATTAAATGACCAGAGGAGGGGAGATTGGGTGCCTTTTATTTAACTGTAACTGTGGCTAAGTATATCCCAGGTGCTTCATGTTATCACATAGGAACATTCGAAGATTCTCCAAAAAGTATCTGTTAGGTGGGTATCTGGATGCATGAGTTGTTGAGAGAATGGATGAAATTTAGAGATTATAGGATTGGACCACATTTCCAAAGAAGACGGTAGGACTTGGTATTGAAAGTATGAAGACTGTTCATGAAGAATTCTAAAGTTTCAGAACTCGAAGGGGTCTCTAAGAGCCTTCTCATTTTGTAGGTGAATAGAATCAAGCTCCAGGGAGGGAAAGTGATGGGGTCAAGGGCACACAGTGAGTGAAGGACAAAGTTGTGGCAGGGTGCGGTGGCTTACACCTGTAATCCCAGCACTTTGGGAGGCCGAGGTGGGCAGATCACGAGATCAAGAGATCGAGACCATCCTGGCCAACACGGTGAAACCCCGTCTCTACTAAAAATACAAAAATTAGCTGAGCGGGGTTGTGCACACCCGTAGTCCCAGCTACTCGGGAGGCTGAGGCAGGAGAATCGCTTGAACCTGGGAGGCTGAGGTTGCAGTGAGCTGAGGTTGCGCCACTGCACTTGAGCCTGGTGACAGAGCGAGACTCTGTCTGAAAAATAAAAAAAATAAAAAAATAGGGAGGCTGGAACTAAGGTGTCCTCTACCCTACAGTGTCCCCAACTCAGCCTCTTCACAGGTGCACATGGGAGGGAGAGAGGCAGAGCCTAGAACTGTGGTTCAAATATTGGGCAGGGAAAATCAGCAACACTCAGAGACTCCTTCTCAACATCCACTACAGGCCTGGGAACTCCCTGTAGTAGAAGATGAACAAAGACAGACCTCACGAGCATCAAGGAGATGTGAGAAAAGGAAGGCACGATAATTAATAGCCATCTGCGATAGATTGTGTTGGGGTGAGCATTGAGATGCCTATTGATCAAAGGAGTAAATGCAAATTGCTGCCAAGTGTCCCTCTGGCCCTGGGTCAATATGCTTCATATACAAAGAATCTAGGAGCTATTCTTGATACTGGAGATGTCTTAATCAGGGTGGCCAGGAGAGCTTGCATCCCTCAGAGATGTAGCTGCATGGTGAGCTAGTCGAGTACAGATGCTTTTTTCATGCCTTCATCCATTTGTTCATTCAACGTATCCTAAATGCTTACTACATGCCAAGTTTCTCGGAGGCGCTGGGATGGAGCAATGGACAGGAAGGCAGCCCTTGCCCTGACAGCACTCACAGAATAGACAAATAAATGAAGGAGGTAATTTCAGATGGTGATGAGTGCTGTGAAGAAAGTCACATAAGGGTAGGGGGATAGAGAGTGAGGGGATGGTGTCTTGCTGAGATTAGGTGATTGGGAAGGGCCTCTCTGAGAGATGGTGACGTGCGAGCTAAGACATCAATGAATCAAAGGAGTCAACCTCACGATCCAGAGTGAAGGGTTCTCCAGGGAGAGGAAACAGCATGTGCAAAGGCCCTGAGGTGAGAATGAGCATGGTATGTCAGAGGAGCATAAAGGAGGCTGGAGAAGAGTAGAGTGGCAGGAGATGTCAGAGAGGTAAGTAGGGACTGGGTGATGCAGCCACATCTTCCAGGGTAGGGAGGTGGATTTGATCTAAGACATGAGGCCGGTAGAGACGGACCAGCTGTCCCCTTTCAGTGTGAGCACCTCAGCAATGAAGCATTCACCTAGAATAAGGGACAGACGGGCTCCTGGTTGGAGTCCTGCGGGCATGGCCTGGGCTGAGCATGAAAACTTGAGCAAGCTCCTCCCCGCAGTGAAACCTCCATGTCCTTATTCACGACATGCAGGACTTGGACTCATGGATCCCCAGCTCTATCATTCTGGCATTTTTTTTCAAGAAAGTGTGGTCCAAATATGCAACCTCAACATGCTTCATTCACATGTGGGAAAACCCTGGCCAGTGGGTCACAAGACTCTAATGAGCATGTGCATGGGTGGCAGGTAACCACACTGAGTGCAGGAAGCCCAGCAGAAAATCCAAGGAGGATTCAAGGGCATCCTCGAGTTCAAGGTCACCTCCTCACTGAGCCCTGGGTGTCCTTTTGTCTGACCTCCATGTATCTCAGACACCAATGTGACCTGGGAAAGCTGGTTTGACCCATCACCCTTTGTGGTCTAAACTGTGGACTCCTGGCTTGTAGAGGCCCATGGCACTCTGAAGATACAGGTTCCTTTGGGTGATGTGGAGTAAACTGAGCTCCTCCATCAGTTCCTATGTCCGTGGGATGAGGGAGGCAGTGATTACAGTGGAAGAGGAAAAGCAAAATTCTGAAAAACGCTTGCATGAGAAGGGGCTCCACCTGCTAATGCAGATCCCAGGCCCGCGTGTTTCCAGGTCCATGTTGGTAAGGGTGGGTGCACACCGTGTGAGGCTTCCCAGGCGTGTGTGAGGGTGAATGTAAGTACCAAGCAGGCAGGAGCTGTGTTCCATTTCATTCACTGCCGATTCCCTAGCACCTGGCGTGTGGTGAGTAATCAATAAACATTTGTAGAGTGAATGAATAAATGTGTGCTCATGTGTAAAAGTTAAAGTTATCTGTTTTCTAACTTGACAATCTGTTATTTGAGCTTTCTGTCCAGGAAATACATTGAGAAAATACTTGGCATCACTATCTACACCCACCATTTCTTTTTTATTTTTTTTATTTTTTTTATTTTTAAATCTTTATCGACGAACAACGTACATGGGGGAAAGTGGAGACATCACTGTCTACATCTTGATGAATTCTCACAAAATGAACTCCCACGTGATCAGCACCCAGATTAAGAATCAGAATGTTCCCAGTGCCCAGTTCAGCTACTATTCTTCACGGATAGCTGTTATTCTGTGCTCTAGCAGCATAGACTAGTTCTGCCTGCCTTTACACTTCATGTAAACGCAGTTACACAACAGGTACTGTGTGTGTTGTCTCCTTCCACTCAATATCATGTTTGTGAAAATCACCCACATTTCTCAGAGAAGTTATAGACTGCTCATTTCCATTCTTACACAGCAGGAGTTGGTAAATTTGTTCTGGAAGGATCGGGATAGTAAATGTTTTAGGCTCTGTAGGCTAAGCTATCTCTGTCTGTTGTGACTATTCAATTCCGCTGTTGTAGTACAAAAGCTGTCATCAACAATAAATAAATGAATGAACATGACTGTATCTAATAAAACTTTATTGACAAAACAGGAGGGGGCTGGATTTGGCCACCAGCTGGATTTGCCAAGCCTGTCATACGGTACAGCTTTCTGGGAATATGGCGCAATGTATCCACTTAACTGCTGATGGACATTTGGGTAGTTCTCAGTTTCAGGGATTAGAGGAGTGTACCCAGAAAATTCTCACACCTGTCTGTCAGTGCACATATGCAGTCATTTTTTTTGGGCATGTACCTAATGTGGGATCTCTGGGTTATGGTGTTGACACCTGTTCATCTTTAAGAGGTACTGTCAAACAAAGAATTGCAACAGCGCCGGTTCTTAATTAGGTGAGCGCGTGTGTTTTCATGCGGTGCAACTATTTTCTTCACTTTGTGCTGTCCTGCTGACTGGTACCTTGCATTGCTTGTTACTGTCACCAGGAACTGCCCTCAGAGGTTGCAGCTTCATCAGAGGCATGCGTGGAGGGCAGCCACCAGCTCCTGAAACGTGGCCGATCCTTAGTGCAACCTGGAATCAAGGCATAGGCAGCCCGTTAACTCAAAGGAGTCAACTTGGATGAGAGGTTTTATAAGTAAACTCTTCTCTTTTGCATATGAATGTATCCTGTTGCTTCACCTGTCATTGCCTTTACTGTAACAACCCACCTGGCGTGGCAAGCAAAGGGGGGCCTTTCAGAGAAAATGAAAGACAGGGTCTTTACTAGTTCTGTTTGGAAATAGCCACTCACTTCTGTTCCTAAACAAACTTACCAGTTTAGTGAACCCCGTGTTTCTTTGAGTATCTCCCTTTGAACACCTTTGAGCCATTCAGCCTAGAAAGCCAACTGCTATGATTCTGGATTTTTGTAAGCACTGGTCATCAGGGGAGCGAGCACCATAAACATGACGACTGAGCAAACACACACCTGAGTTCAAATTATGCCTGTGTCATTACTCCCTGTGGCTTTGGGCACGTTCTTTAACCTTCCTGCAATTCAGCTGCTGTGGATCATCTAATCTAATCCCTCCAGTGATGATAGTGAAGGCGGTACTATCATCATCCTCACTTTAAAGATCAGGAAACTGAGGCTTAGAGATGTCAAGGTCTTGCTTGAGCGCAGACTCACACCTAAATCCTGAAATCTAACTCTAAAGACTATCTGTGGCTCTTACGCACAGCTTCCAGTTACACAGCAAAATAGCTCCCTTCGGAAAAGTCACCACTTTGTGTTTTTAGAGTCCTGAGTTTGGCTCATCAGGAACAATCTCCTTTTCTTGGAGAAATAAATCAATGTTGGGTGCAGTCTTATGGAAAAAATGACTTCCCTCCAAATTCTTGTAATGAGATAGTTCTCACTGAGGACAAAATATTGAGGTCTTTTGAGGAGATGGTACCTCTTAGTCAGTGGAGATAGGCAATTTTTTTTTTTTTTAGCAAAGGACCTGCTGTTTTAAATTTCCAACAATTGGATTACTTTTTAATTGCTGGAAAGGAGTGAACTTTTAGTGCCATGAGTCATCTCTGGGCTGGTGAACTCCACCAATCCTGAGCATCAAGTCAGCCGGACGTGAAACTGGTGTTTTCAAATGTATTTCTACTTCCTCAGAAATAAAGCTGGTTTCGTTTTTTGAAAAAATTAAAATTACATGATCCATTATTAAGTGTAAGAGGTAAAGCGCTGGTGATCCTTCCTCCACCAGCTGATTATGGTTTGCCTGACAATGTTTCATTCGGTCAATAAGTATATGAGCCTAGCACATTTACTGCTGTCACTTAGCAAATATGCCTATGGTGTTTACCTGTGGAAGAGGACAGGTAGATTTCCAGCTGAGTGGTTCATGAATTCACCTGGTTAAAAAACCTATCAGGGAGGGCTGGGCTCAAAATTCCACCAAAAGATTGCCCTGAGCTCAAGACCTGTTCTTTGAACACCATCAGGCATGTAGGTGGCCATTTACATCCAAGATGGAGTAAAAACCAAGATGGCGCCCTACAGAGTAAAAACCAAGATGATGCCTACAGAACCAGAGGTGGCCCTTTACACCCATGGGCTACTGAGGTTTGGCATGGCAGAACATAAAGTGACTTGGAGGCTAAGCCCACAGCCCTGGAAGGGCCAGAAACTGTAGAGTGACCTATGAATCCTGGAATACCAAATGGCCCCAGGTCTTAGACCTCCCCCCTCCCCACCAAATACTGGATTGTCCCATCAGAGATCCCTGAGAGGGAAACTCTCCCAACTTCCTAGCCAGTATGAGTATGGATGGTGAAGGGTAGATTTCAAGCAGGACCACTGAGGCATGAGAGAATTCCTGTTTCCATTTGCCATTTTTCCAGCTAAGACTTTGTTAAACATCACTTTCTGTTAATTAAGCATTTCTGAGAGGCTTGTACTAGACTGCTGGCAAGAAAGTGAGCAAACCCTGGCTGACCTGTCTTGTAGGTACTTGGAGGTGTGTGAGGGAAAGGAGCAGGAATGTGTGGCACAGGCAAAGTGACAACACTGTCCAAGAAAAAAATTACCCCTGCGAGAGCAGAGAGACGATTGTTCCAATGATCAACGTTGGAAAACCAAAGGTGCTCACCCACATCTGGCCTTGCCCTGGCTGCAGACATAACCTGGAGAAAGCAATTCACACTGATTTTTCCCAGCCCTGGGATCCACCTTCAGCCTGGGACCCAGGCCTTTGGTAATGAGCAGCCCGGACCAATGAGGTTTGGAGTCGAAATCCATCTGAGGCCTCTCTCCCTGCCAACGTCTACAGCTTAATAATTGCTTCCTCGCTCCTGCTACATTCAGGTTCAAGAGGAGCGTGAGCCCCTCCAGCAGCATTATGCAAATAGGGCCCACTCCGTTCCGGCGGCATATAGAATATGTAAATTTATGGCGGTGGCGGAGGCTGCTTAAGACAGAAGATTTCTCAATGATGAAATTAGATTTTCTGGAAAGAGTCTTCCGAGGACCCGTCTCCGTTCCTCTGCTTCGTGCTGTGCTGTGGCTACCAAACCGGGGCTCTGGGAAATAATTAATCGAATTACAGTCTCAAGCCTCGTTTTTTTAAAAAAATAAGGACGGAAAGAAGAAATAGACCAGGTTTCACGAGACCACAAAAAAATTCATACTTTACCGAATGTGTAAACAGGAAGGGAGGCTGAGTGGGAGGGAGGGAGGCCGGGGTGGAGCAGGGCTCTGGTTAGCAGGAGGCATTAATGCCAGGCAGAGAGGCTACAGCCTCACCTTGGCCCTCAACCCGGCCCTGCGGAGCCTCCAAGCGGGGGTACAAGGATGGGGAGAGTGAACAGAACCATGGGTCCTGGTGGCTGCCTCACCCCTAACACTGCAGCTCTGATCTGCTTCCTATGCCTGCCTTCTCATTAATGTGATAGAAGGAAGTATTGATGTCATTTCAAAAAATGCAAAATTAGCAATCTAGACCAGAGGTTCTCAAACTCAAACATGCATCAGACTTACCAGAAGGGCTTGTGAAACAGATGACTGGGTCCTGCTCCCAGGGTCGCAGAATTTAGTCAATGCAGGGAGGGCTGGAGAATTTGCATCTCCAGCAAGCTCCGGGGTGGTGGCTCATGCTGCTGTCCAAGGCAACAGATGTCGAGAATGGTGGCCCTAGAGTACTGTTTCCATTTGACAGATGGGGGAAACTGAGGCCCAAAGAGTTAGGCGGTTTGCCAAAAGTCACACAGCGGAGTCAAGGCCCAGGTACGGATCTTCCTCTTTCCACCATTATCATCTTTGGTTATTGTCACCATCATCACTATTGTCACTGTCATTTGCTAAGACAGTTCTATGTACCAGGCACTGTGCTAGGCACATGTATGCCTGACTTCACTTAGCCTTTACTGCAGTTCTACACGAGAGCTGCTACTAAGATCCCCATGGGGATCCTGAGTCTCAACTTCAAATTGCTTCACCTCTTGAACCTCAGGTTTCTCATATGTAAAATGGGGAGTTCTCACCCTTCAGAATGTTGAGAGGATTCAATGAGATTCTACGCTTAATGTGCTCAGCACAGAGCCCAGCACACAGAAAAGACTCAGTTATTTGACATTATGGTAATTATTATTATTCTTATCTGTCAAGTTGTGTGGATCAGGAAACAGAGCGAGGTTGTGAAGTGAGCTGAAGGTTTAAGAATATAAAGATCTTGATTTCAGCCCCAAGTCCTAAACTCACCTGCTGTAAGACTGGGCAGGGGAGTATCACCCACCTTCTCTAAGGCCCAGTGAAAAGGAGTTGAGGCAACTTAAAGGTCCCAGGATACTTTCGGCTGTAAAATTCTCTGATGCCGTAATTCCCCACCTTGCCCAAGTGTGGATGCTAGCCTCCTTTCCTGACTTCACATATAACTGTATCAGCCTCCTCCCGGGCTCCTTGCCTCTGGTCTCAACCCAGCCAGTCCACCATTCTAAAATTCCCAAGTGGCAACCTGATTCTGTGCTCTCCCGCTGAAACTTTCCATAGCTCACTACTTCTCTGCTTTCAGTCAAGTCCAACCATCTCCGCTTGGCATCCGAACTCCTTCATGACCTGCCTCCTCACCTGCCTCTCCCTCTTCCATTCTGTTTTCCAATAGTATATGGAAGCACATTTTACCCTCAGGCACCATATTATTTCCTACTTTCCTACTGTGGTTACGGTACCTTTTGCCTCACAGTCCATCCCTGCCTTTCTTCTCTTCCTCTGCAAACTGTTTGACCTTCAGTGCTCAGCTCAGATATTTTGTGCCCTGAAAAGGCTTCCCTCTCTTATCTTCTTCCTGTCTCCAACCCCAGGTTGGATAAGGTATTTTATCCCAGCTGCCTATAGGCATCTCATTTTCATGCTTAATAGTTACATTGTAATAGTCTACTGACTTTTCTGTCTTTTTCAATGGACAGTGACTGATTTAAAGGAAGAGACAAATTTATTCATCAAGCTTTTTGGAAATTTTCTGGCGTGTTATTTGTTTGATCTGCTGTCTGTAAGCCCCATGAGTGCAGAGGCCTCATATATTTTGTTTGCCACTGTCATTGCAGTACTTATTATCATGCCTGGCACACAGTGTATGTTCAATCCTTGAATTAATAAATCTGAAATCCCTGCCCATTTTCCTAGATTTCTTACTAACCATTACATCCCTACTGCCTAGCAAAATGTCTGGCATGGAAGTGCTCGGGAAATATTTGCTGAATGAAGAAATAAGTGAATAAAATGAATGACTTCACATATAACTGTATCAGTCAGCTGTTGCTGTATAACAAACAGCCACTAAATCTCCATTGCCTACAACAATAAGCATTATTTCTCGTCTAGCTTTATTCCGCAAGGAGCTGGGGCAGCCCTGAGCTGCAGGTGGTGTCTAGCTTGACTCTGCATGTCCGTCAGCCTCTGTGTATGAGCAAGTTAGCCAGAACATGCTTCTTTCAGGGCAGGGACAGAGATGCAAGACAAAATGTGGAAAGCACGAGGTTTCTTAAGGTCTCATCCCAGAACTAGCACAGTGGCCCTTCCACTCACATTCCATTGGCCAAAACAAACTACGTGATCAAGCCCAAAGTACAGGGATCCACCCTGCAGGAGGAGAGGCTGCAAAGTCACATGACAAAAGGCATAGATAAAGGGAGAGTGAAGAATTGGGGTCAATAATTCAACTCACTCCAATGGCCGATCCCAGCATCCAGCCCAGAAAGCTTATAGCACATGGTCGCCATTCTCTATCGCCACCTAGACAAAGTGGCCCTGTGTGGACCACCTCCCACCCTGCCCTGGGTGGCTCTTCCATGTTCAAACCTCTAGAATATCTTTGCACTTTCTACATATTAAACTCTCTTTCATCCCCCACCCTGCAGTTTTCAGTGATTTTCCCCAAGCCCTTATTAAACAATCTCCAGATCTCAGCCCATGATATTGGTGCACTGGGGCATGTCAGAAGTGTCCCCTTAGCCTGTCCTGATGCACAGAACTTCCTCCTCCCCATCCGCCTCCTGCCCCATGGTGTATGTTGAGAGGGTCCCCCTGATGTTTAATGCATGAGCTCCACATCCTCCCAGCAGCCGCTGCAGACAGATTCTCTCAGCATGGGAACGGCCATGAAATCAGATGACTGTACAGGAAGCAGCTCCTCACCCCTCCCCGATGGCTGTGATGCTGCCTGCTTCAACTCACCTCCAGTTTTGTAATCTCTTTTATTAATGTGCCAGAGGCAGAGAAAAATGCATTTGTAATTTCTCCTTAATGGCTGGTAGAACTTCTTTTTGCTTCCTTTCTGAGCATTTGTTTGTGGCATGCACACACACACATGCGTGCACACACACATACACACACACACCAGGTCAGGAGGAATTGAGTGGGAAGGCAGTAGATGTAAAAGCACAGAGTCTTGGAATATGTAAGGAGGAGAGGATCTGAGTCCAATGGCTGTCACATTGTGTTCCCAGAGCCCTAGGGTCCCTCAAAATAGCATCAGAGAGTGCTGCAGGGTAAGAAGAAGGAAGAAGGAGGGGGCGGCAACCCCTCCCCGAACCTTGCTTCAATCAGAACATCTCTGTTCTTACCTGCTTTGTAGATCATGATTACGCAGGAAGCTTGTTTGGAATTAAAGGCTTTGCTGCTGCACAAAAAATACGCGACAACCCTCATCTCCGCTACTCTTGGTTTCACAGAAAGGGTAGCCCAGTCTCAGAGAGTCTGTGAGACTTATCCAAAGTCACAAAGTGAGTTAGGGGGTGGAGGGGACTCAGGGACTAGGCCCCAGCTTTCCAATTCCAAACTTGATGCTATGGCCTGCAAACAGGTTCTGTCTCAGAATGCCAAGCATCTTCCCTGAAATGGCTTGATACATGTTTTTTCATTTCCCTAACATATTGACCATGGATTCTTCTACTAAAGGGAAAAGGCGATGGTGGGGAGGTCTCTTTTTCTTTTCCGTGAAAGACACAAATCGTGAGCACCTAGCATGCAATTGGCACTGAACTGGTGGGGCGTTAGATGCCTATTACCGAATCGAAACTGCTCCAGTGGGTGGGCATTACTGCTTTCTGTGTTTACAGAAGAGGAAGTTGAAGTTGACTGGATGGACCACTTCAAAGACGCAGGGTCAGGACAGATGAAAACGAGATTCAGATACGGGTTCACCTTACGCTAAAGATCCTCATGGTCTTTAAAAGCCCAAATCATTCAGATGATAATATATGATGACAGTGATCACAGCTGCTGCCAGATCTGAGTGTTTGAGGCTGGCCCAGCCTGAGTGCTTTCCATGCAGCACTGCCAGATACAGTTGTGCAGGATGTGTACTGCAGAAGAGCTCCCAACCAGAGAAGCAAGTGAGAGCTGAACCCAGTCTTTGGGCTGCAAAGCAGACCATGGCATAAGGCAGTGCCCACCTGCAGTATGAGAAAGCCATTCTCTAATTGCTCTGCCAGTAGGGGCTGGCTTTTCCTAGTTCTCACAAAGGCATACTGTGCAAGCTGCTGTCCTGTCTGCATATACGATCTCATGCTCCCACAGCCTCTGGGGCAGCTTTGTTACTATATCCATTTTAAAGATGAGGAAAAAGAGGCACAGAGGAAGTGGATTTCTTGACCAGCATCCTGCACCTCTTTCTGGGACAGACAGTAATTTGAACTCAAGGTTGCAAACCTCCAAGACTAGATGAGATAGGACTTTGTAGCTATATCCACCCACACTCCTGTCTCCCAAAAGACTGTGGAGTTTCACAAAGTTCTAAGGATGAAATCTGGAGATGCAAAGTTTGGGGGTTCCTAGAAGGAGATATTCTCTGCCCTGAGTAATGGGAATTGAGAGAGATTTCGAGACTGGAAATGACGCCCTAGACAATCGATCCAGCTGGGTCTTTTCAATTAGTCTGTTTTTGGATCACGTGCTTACATTCTTCCCCGCCACCTTCCTCCTTAAACGAGACCCCCCAGAGGGAGCAAAAGACCTCCAGGTTGTGTAGATCTGACCTTCCCTTCCCCGTCTCCCCTGCCCCACACCCTCTGTGTCTCGGAAAACATTAGATCTGGAAGAAGAGTCCCCTGGCGATAAACATCGCAGCAAAGCCAATCATCAGGCAGTGTCCCAGAGCCAATTATTCATTCTGAGGAACCCCGAGGTGGTTTGAGGAGTTGACAGATAAAGAGGAAATAATTCGCAATTTGCTGTTTACACATAATCAGTGTGTACCAAGGAAAAAAATAGTGTCACAGCTTCCAGCTTCCCACGTTTTATTTTGTTCTTCTCCTAAATCAATACATAAGTGGAAAGGTGGAGGGAGACAAATGTTTTGGGAAAAAGACATTTGGGTGTGCTTGGCTATAGAAAAGACTCTATAAACACAATGACATGGCCAAGGAAGCCTGAATCAGAGCGTGTTTGCCACTTCCAAAAAACGGGGAGCAGCAAATGACAGGGAAATGACTCTTCCTCCATTCCAGACGCAGAGGCAGGCACTTACCCCAGCGACTACTGCACGTCCTCTCGTCCACCCTGGGAAGTAGATTCTGCTGTCGGTTCTATTTCACAGGTGGAGAAATTGAGGCTCCAGGAGATGAAGTTTCCTGTCCAAGTACATGTGACCCACACGAGCGGAAACCACGACTAGCCACCCAAGCCAGGATGACGTTGAAGTCCAGGATATTTTTGGCTTATCGTTTTGCTCCGAGTTCAGTTTCTTGAGTTTTGATGCTGTCCTTTATTTTGAAACCCTTAAGGAGCTTGAAACATGGCTTGTTCTCTAGAGGAGAGGGTCTTGGGGAGGTATCTCCTCTCCAGTTGTCCTCAGTTGATTGCTAAGACGACAAGTAGCTAATAAAGTAGGTGAGGTCCCTGGGGAGAAAGGGGACTTGGGAAGGAGACCTCAGGGTGGAGGGTATGGTGACAGTCAGTGGCTGCTGTTCGTGCCTTAGGAGGAAGGGTCCACTCAGGGACGTTTCCCAGTTCCTCATTTTTTGGAGTTCATTCTGTCTCTTTCTTGGGCTCCTTGAGAAGTTGACTATCTCCTGCCAATGTCTACTCTTCTCTCTCACTCCCTTGGACTTAAAGCAGTGAAGAATGTTCTTTCTGAGAACTTCAGGTTGTTCTTCCTCTCCTATCTGAACATTCTCTCTCCTCTCAGTGGTCTAAGACAATAGAGTTTGGAGCCACGGGGACCTCAGAAATGGATCTGCTCTGGCCCCAGAGTCAAGAGAGATTAAGAGGCCTCAGCCCCATTTTATAGACAAGGCCATTGAGGCCAAGTGCCAGTTGTTGGCCCAAAGTGGAGGAGAGGACTCAGATCCACCATCCAGCCCTCCTGACCCGGAGGACCTGGCTTCTTCAGCAAGGAAGCCTGTCTCTCTCTTTGTTCTCTATCTGCCACCGAGTCTCCCAAGCTTTGTGCAATTTACATCGACACGCACCCACATTTGCATTTAACACACAGACACACGCAGACACAGGACTGCTCCTGGCTTGAACAACAAGGGATGCCAAATGCCGTTCACATCTTTCTGGGGAGGCGCGTATCCATCCCGAGTCTGTCTCTGCCAAATGTGCCATACGTAGCAGACGTACATATATTCCGCGTGAAGTTCCTTAATCTCCCTCACAGCTGTCCCTTTCCGCGGCCTCTGCTACAGCGTTCCCAAATTACTTGTCTCCTGACTGGTATCACAGCCTGTTTCCTGACTCCTCCAGCCCTTTAAAAACAACAACAGCAACAACCACCATCACCACGGCTGCTGTTTATACGGCCCTTGCTCCATGCTCAATACAGGGTTACACGGCGGGGTGGCATCTTCTGTTGCTCTTTCAACAACCCTGGTACAGAAGCATTACTAGCTCCATTTTACAGGTGAGAAATATGAAGCTTCAAGTTTAAGTGCATTATGCAGGGCTGGGGGTTGAGCTACGGAGCTGTGGTTGACCCTGAGACTTGTGCCAGCAGCTCATGTCATAGGCTGCTCCCTCGATCATCCCATCCATCCCAGCCGCTGGCCATGACACAGTGGACAATCCTTGTTTCAGAGGCCCCAGGAGGTAGCAGCTGAGAAAATGCACCATTTCAACCTCTGATCGTGTCATTTCTGTCTTGGTGAACTGGGGTAAGTCCTTTAAGCTCCCTGAGCCTGTGTCCACTCTTGTGAAATGTGGATCACAGTTGCACTGAGACCCACAATGTCGCTATGGAAACTGATAAGGTCATTGCAAAGAAAGCAACTTGCACCATTGTCAGTGCCCAATAAACTTTGATAATTAAAATATTGTGAAATAAAGAGATTGTGTGTGTGTGATGCTCAAGGTTCTTTCAGGCGGAACTCTGCCTTTCTTTCCATCAGTAATGCTCACCACAGCTATCTTGCATCCCAGCCTTTGGCCAGAAGGAGCCCCTTGTTGTCTCCCCAAACTCCCCACATTCCTCACCTCTGTTGATTGGTCCAGATGGGTCCATCCGCCCATCTGCCTTGCACTCTCTCTGCACACCCAGAGTCAGCTTGTCCTCCATGCCCAGCTCAGAGACTGGTTCCTACTTGGTGTTCCCCCATTTTTTGCCCATGAGAAATCACCTCCCCCTCCTCTGGACATGGCCTTGACTTTCCAGTGTCTTTCAGTCTTGATGTCTTACTGTGTGCCAGGATAAAGATTTAGCTACACTTTGAGAACAGGATCTCGCCTTTTTTTTTTCTTTCCCTTCCCTTTAAATGCCACTAGATGGGAGAAACCCTGGGTCTCTGAATGACTGTGTGAAACAAAGCCCCACCTCCTGCCAGCCCACAGAGGACAAGACATGACAGAAAACAAAACTGATGATGCAAACTCTAGATTTGGAAGTCGGGCTGGTTTTTACCTCCAGCAAGGACTGAGGAAGCTGAGACTGAGAGAGGCCCAAGGAAGGGTCTTGGGTGCTGGCAACATTCTATTTCTAGACTTGAATGAGATTTGTTCATGAGCTACACATCTACATTCTGTGTCCACTCAAGGATATGTGTCACCTTTCAATTAGAACTGTAGTACCTATTCACCGAGGAATGTTTAGAACAGTAAGAAAGCGTAAGGAAAATGAAAATTACGCACTACTTTATATCTCAAGGATGTCTTCCGTTTACATTTTGGTTTAATCAGTAGATTTTCCAGGCACAAAGTGAAGGGGTCCCGGAACCGTGTCCGTTTTACCTTGATAGCCCTATTCCAAAGTGCTGAGCACAGAGCCTTGAATTTAGGAGGATCTCCATAAATAGTGATTGAATTACGGATGATTTCACTGTAAAGCTACCGCACTTGGGTTTGGTCATCTTGGTGGAGACGATGCTATGGGTTCACCCGGCCTCTTGCATTTTCCTCTTGGACACACAGGAAGACTACATTTTCCAACCTCCTTTGCAGTGTGATGTGGCCACGTGACTGAGTTCTGGCCAATGGAATGAAGGTAGAAGTGACGTCAGCCACTTTCCTGCGTCTTGAGCAACGCTATACACCCGCTCTTTGAGGATCCCTTCAGAGGAACCTGAGACCCTAAGGGTCACTGAAACCAGAGGCTGAAGGAACCCTGAGCCCGTGAATGGTTATATGGAGCAATGTCTCGCCTCCTACCAACCCACATTGGGCTGTGCCATGAGCCAGAAATAAACCTTGGTTGTGCTGAGACATTGAAAACTGGAGATTGTTATTGCAGCAAAACTGCCCTGATACATCTATCTACCTAAAATCTGTCTTTCTTCCTGTCCCTGTAATGTTCCAGAAAAAAATTGGAGCCATTTACAAACATATGTTTTTAAAAGGAATGAAACAAAATTAGAAAAATGCATGTAGGAACATAAAACAGGGCCAGAAATAACATGCAGAAATGTATTTGATTCAAATCAACACCCCCACTATATGTGGACCAAAAATATAGCTCTGAGCTTCCTAGTAGGCAGGGTAAAAAGGGAAACCTGTTTAATTACATACTTCCCAGAGTCTTTGAGATAAATGAAAATACATTCACAGAATAAATACAATGAAATATGAGATTTTTTCAAACTGACATATGAAATATGAGATTTTTTTTCTACCTGACGTTTTGATGAAAAAAGATTATTGAGTGGTAACAGCACAATTCTTTAGTATTGTTGGGGACTTTCTCTTCATATCAAACTTTTTTCCATGCCCTATCTTCTTTTAACACTTGAGAATATGTGTACATATAAGCGCATTGATGATGTCGAGGAGCTCTCTTAATGCATCTGATGGAGAGGGACTTGGGTTCTCTGTAGGCCTGAGACACCCTTGAGGGAAGAGATGCTACCATCTTCATTCCTGTATTTTTGTAGTTTAGTGTAGAGCTTGTTACGTGGTGGAAATACATAGCAAATATTATTACTACTGACATTAAATATGTGAGTGTGTGCTAAGTGTGCCAGGCTAGTCCCCTGGGAACCGTGAACCCTACACTGGATTTGCACGTAGTATGTTTCTGTTTTATGGTGTACTAGGTATATGATACATGCAAGTTGAGTATGTGTGCTATGTATTGAGCGTGTGTTGTATATGTGTGTTGTGTGTATTGTGTTTGTTGTAGGTAGGTCATTGCATGGATTTTGTGTGGGTGGTGTGGGGATATAGTGTGAGCATTGCATGTGTGTTTTGTTTGGGTGTCGCATAGGTGATATGGGTGCTCTGTGTGCGTTGTGGGTTTTTGTGGGGGTGATGTGGATAGTGTAAGTACTGTTAGTTGTATTGTATTGTAGAATGCTGTGGTGTGTTGTGTGTGTGTGTTGGGAATGCGTAACCACGTGCATCCCAGCACTCTGTATGCCCTGGGTGTTCCACCTATTCCCTGAAGGCTCAGGGCACACTCCTTGTGTGTGACTCATGCCATTGTGGGTCCCTTTTGTAAGTGCAGGACATGCCCCTTGGATGTCTAAGGGCATATGGGCTTGCACCCTGCCACCCCTCATGCTTCATGCAGGCGCCGTGTATGCACGAGTTAGGTCTGTGCCCTAAAGTCATTGCAGATGCATCTAGAAGGTGGTGACTATTGTCTTCAAACAGAGAACAGCCATTAACACATTCATTAATTAGGATCATGTTGACACTTCTATTGCCGACTAAAAACATCTGTTTGTTTAATCAGAGTCGCCTTAATTCCTTACACTTCTTCTCTCAGTGAGAGAGGATGGTCTTGCTTTCCCCACGTGTGTACACTGGGGTTTTACGAGGTGGGGGCACAGGCTCTGTCAATATTGTCACAGGGTGACAGCTCTCGGGACAGCCCACCATCTTCCCAAGCTCACAAATGAGCATCCCTTTCCACGGTGAACAAAGCGTCGTACATGGGTCAGTTTGCCAGTGGCCAGCCCTTGTTTATTGACGCACTATAGATCAAATGGAAGAACTCTGCCACAACACTGGGTCTAAACGCTGCAGGGTGTGATATGGCACAGGGCGAGGCAGCTGCTTCGTGCCTCTGTGCCTTCTAGGTTTGTACCTCATGCCCCTCAATAAGCAGCCAGTAACCCTAGCTGGGTCAGTTTCCCTCTCCCGTGACCTCAGTTTTCTTTCATGTAAAATGGAACAAAAAAATACAAAACTAAAGATTCAGAGAAAACATATCTACAGGCAACCTCATCACAGAACCTGGAACACAGGGGATGTATGAGAAATGTCACTTCTATCCTCTCAACTCACATCCTACATGAATTCACAGGGGACGGGGAAGATGACCAAGGAAAGACTCAAGGTTAGGGACTGAGCCTTGTCATGGACCCCGAGTCATCGGTTTCCCATAGGTCACTCCCTTGGACGTTCACCCTGTGCACTGCCTCGCTCCTCTGGGCCAGGCTGGGATCACAATGAGCTCACAAATGAGTTGGGTGCTGGACACACAGATTGCCGAGGCACAGGTTCCTTGGGAGACTCATCATGGCCCGATGAGAGACACTTTGTTGTGCAGGATGAGGGATGAGCTTGAAGACCAAGTAGGATCTCATTGACAAAGGTGGAAAGAAAAAAGCCTTGCCAGCAGAGAGAATGGGGGAGCCGGGGCAAGATTAAGGCTCCCAGGGCTGGAAGCATCAGAGAGAGGTGCAGGGTTTAGGCTGAAAGGGATGAGGGGATGGACCCTGGAGAGGTTTTACTCTGGAGATTTTTGGTTGGTTTTACTTTGTGGTTGTGCGGTTTCTTGTTTTAGTTGCTAATATATTTGGATAACTTTTTACAGTAAACATGCTCTTTGAAAACATTTACTTTTGGCTGGGTGCAGTGGCTCACGCCTGTAATCCCAGCACTTTGGGAGGCCAAGGGAGGTGGATAACTTGAGGTCAGGAGTTCGAGACCAGCCTGGCCAACATGGTGCAACGCCGTCTCTACTAAAAATACAAAAAACTAGCCAGGCGTGGTGGCAGATGCCTGTCATCCCAGCTACTCAGGAAGCTGAGGCAGGAGATCACCTGAATCCAGGAGGCAGAGATTGCAGTGAGCCGAGATCACACCACTGCACTCCAGCCTGGGTGACAGAATCAGACTCCGACTCAAAAAAAAAAACAAAAACAAAAACAAAAAAACTCCAAAACTATTTATTTTTCACCATTTAAAAAATTGTGATTACATATTTTATATATGTAACATAAATGTGCAGTTTATAATAGGGTCAGAAGATCCTACTTTCCCTTTTTAAGCACACTTAGTGCCTAGGATGGCTGCTTCTCCTTTGTACAGTGGGAACCACACTTTCTCAAAGGGGATAAGAGGATCTGATGGGAAGATATGTGCAGACAGAGCCTTCCTGAGTGCCTGATGCACACTCAGACTCCGAGACCAGGAATTATTAGTGGGAATTGGCACAATCCAGTGGTTGAAGGCACTGACTCTGGACTCAGACTGGCGGGCTGTGTGACTTTAGTCCAGTTACTGCACCTCTCTGAGCCTCTGTTTTTCTCATAGAATTGTGAACATTAGAATAAGATAATATGAAAAATAGGGAGGGGTGCCATTTGGATGTGCAATAAATGATATTTTATTTTCAAATCATCATGATTCCTTTCTGCTAATTCTGTACGTGAACAAGACCTGTTACCTCAATTAAGATTTACTTTTGCTTTTCAGCTTTGGTCCAGGTGCTGCTGCCTCACGTCTTTTCCACAGGAGGACGCATCCTAGCAGATCCAGTTAGCACCTGCAAATGATGGCGATGGTGGTGGTAGAATCTTTGCGATGATAGCTTTATTCTTTCTCATAGCAGAGTCAGTCTCCAAGGCAAGAGGAAGGACTGACTGTATTTCATGCGTCGTTTTTTAAAAAATGTATTTATTATACTTTAAGTTCTGGGGTACATGTGCAGATAGTGCAGGTTTGTTACATAAGTATACACGTGCCATGGTGATGGTTTGCTCCATCCATCGTCCCGTCATCTACATTAGATATTTCTCCTAATGCTATCCCTCCCCAATTTCCCCACCCCCTCCTATTCCTCCCCTAGCCCCCGACCCCGAGACAGGCCCCAGTGTGTGACGTTCCCCTCCCTGTGTCTGTGTGTTCTCATTGTTGAACACCCACTTATGAGTGAGGACATGGGGTGTTTGGTTTTCTGTTCTTGTGTTAGTTGGCTGAGAATAAAGGTTTCCGTTTAACCAGACAGTCTTATTTCATCCTCACAGCAACTCTTTGAGGGCGGCACCATATCTATTTTACAGGTGAGGAAACTGAGTTTCAAAAACCTTAGGCAATTTTCCCAAGATCACGCAGCTGGTAGATAGCTCAGTCAGGAGTTGGACTTTGGATCTAACTTCAATGTTTATGCACTTTTCTCTGTATTAACTCACTCGTTAGATAGGTGGACCTAAAAACCCTAATGGAAACCTCATTCAATACAGTTTAAGCAACAGGAAAATTTATGGGTTCTCATACATAAAGTCCGACTTGGATTCGCGACTGGCTGAATGACTCTAACAATTTCCTTAGGACTTGGTCAGTCTCTTTCCACCTCTCTCTCTGGGTTTTGTTTCCTGGTGCATGGGCCTCATTCTTATCCTCACGATGACACGACGGCCCCCAGCAGCTTCAGGCTCCAGTCGTCCAAGCCTGGTAACCCCTGCTTAGAGAGGAGCAGCCCCAGCCAAGGTCCCAGAATCAGCCCCAGCTGGCCTGACTTGGGTCACGTGTGCATGGATAAGCCAATCAGTGAGAACGGATGGGATGCTCTTGGCCTGATGCGATCCATGTGGCCGCCTCCGGATTGTGGAGACCACATTCCTTCCAACGTGAACCAGAAGACCCTGAGGTGGGGATTTTCCCAGCGGGAACTCTGGGTGCTTAACTTAAAAGACTTGGCTTCTGGGAAGAGACTAGAAATGGGCGTCCATTCCCGCCAGCCTTGGATTACACAGAAAGGCATCAGAGAGGTATTTTTTTTTTTTTTTTTTTTTTTTGAGACGGAATCTTGCTCTATCGCCAGGCTGGAGTGCGGTGGCGCAATCTTGGCTCACCGCAACCTCCACCTCCTGGGTTCAAGTGATTCTTCCGCCTCAGCCTCCCGAATAGCTGGGACCACAGGCACATGCCACCATGCCCGGCTATTTTTTGTATTTTTTTAGTAGAGACGGGGTTTCACCATGTTGGCCAGGATGGTCTCGATCTCTTGACCTCGTGATCCACCCGCCTCGGCCTCCCAAAGTGCTGGGATTACAGAGAGGTCTTAAAAGGAACGTCAGCGAGTCTAAACATGGCAGCATTTGTCCCCCTACCAGCCTCCAGGCAGGGGGATGGACCACGTGACTTTACCGAAGTCCCTTCCCAGCCAGCCTTTTGGGATAGCTCCAACCAGGACTTATTGTTCTGGCAAATCCCCCAAAGCTCTGGGAACTGAAAAGCGCAGGAAAATGCAGGACCATCTGCCAGGTCCTTGCCTTTCTTCTTCTTCTTCTTCTTTTAATTATGAAATGTCTATTGCTGGACTATTGATCTCCTGTTTGTACGAGCAGCTGGGGTGATACACGGTGCGCTAGTCCACTCCTTTAATTCTGCAGCGAGATTGAATACTGCCTTCCATGAAGCGCTTGTTAGTCATGCGTTCGAGAAGTGAAATAGCTTGCAGCACTGAAGGAAGGGCTTTTAAAAGAGGATGGGCTGTCCTAGGGTGAGATGAGGGTGTCTCTTTGGGTCTCCCTACTGAGAAGGGCAGGCCCTTATCTTGGGTCAGAGGGACAGGTTGTCCCTTTTGAAACCTAACCCTCCGTTGGCCTCCACTCCCAGTCTTTCATTCAAAAATGCACCAGCTCCTCTTTTTGGCAACATGCCAGAAATTCCACCATGAGGCCATTCCTTGGGTTGGCCCTGCTAACATGAATATGAATACTTAAACTACTCTTACAACCACACCAGTCACTATTTGTTGAGCAATTATCTTTTTCTTTCTTTCTTTTTTTTTTTTTTACACATAAAGAAGCAAATGTAGAGAAGCCAAGTATTTAATAGCTTATAGGTGCTAAAATTGGAACCCACGTGGACAAACTCTGGTCTCTGAGTTTTTTTGGTAACACATGAACCTATTAACAGAATTTTAGGGGACTGGGAGGAAGGAGCAGGACAGCTAACAATTGTCTCAAGGCTGGGGATGTAATAGAAAGATTTTAATTGCTAAATTTATTGCTTTAACTCCCTGTGCCTCAATTTTCTCATTTGAAAAGCAGAAAAACTCATAGTATGTGCCTCATAGGATTATTGTAGGGATTTAAGAAGACGATCCTTGTAAAGCCCTTAGTCATTAGCAAAGACCCAATAAACATTAGTGGTTCTTGATATGACTATACATATTAGCCTCTCCAGGGGTCTGTTTCCCTGTATTTCATACTGTAGGCATTCTTTAAGTGCTTATGGAATTAATTCACTTGTTCTGTCTTCTCTGACAAAAATCTTGAACTAGATCATTAGGGATACTTTGATCCATGCCTTGCTTTCATTCCTATGTTAATTACAGCCACTCCAAAATAATGATGATGAGGATGGTGAGGATATGATAATGATGATGATGGCTATGATAATGATGACAGCCATACCATGATGCCCTAAGCAAAGCCTTAGAGTCTGGGTTCTATGAAGGGGGTTAGATGGGTTAGAATTGCTGATGCCCTGGTGGGGTGGGGCAAGCATAAGAAGGGGGAGGATCCCACCTTTTACTGAACCTCTAAATTCAAGCCACATCTGTGAAGAGATTTCTGCCCACGTGTCCACTTCTCCCTACCTCACTACCCCGAGGGACAAATGGCCATGCAAATGAGATGACAGGCATGCCTCAGCCCCAAACCCACCGTAATAAAGATCAAAGACATGCTCTGTTCTGCAGCCCTCAAGGGTGTTCAGGGTCTGGCCCTGCTATCCTCACCCTTGTCTCCTGCTTCACTCTCCCTTGCCCTCCCCATTCCGGCTACCCAGCCTTCATTCTGTTATTTGACTCTATCAAGCTCTTCCCAGCCACAGGGGCTTTTCACTCGCTGTACCCTATGCTTGAAATCCTCTTCCACTGGGCCTTTGCATGGCCGATCCCTTCTCATCTTCAAATCTTAGTTTAAATGTAAGCTTCTCAGAGACACCTTCCTTGATCTTTCAGTCTAAAGCAGCCTCATCCCACTCTGAGTCACCCTTTATCCCAACACCTTGTTTATCATCTTCAAAACACAGACTCTAAGTGAGTTCCTACATTCTTGTCTTGTTTTCTGCTTCAATCACTAGGAGCATGAAGGAAGAGATAGGGCTACCTTCATTACTGTTGTGATCCCAGAATCTAGCACACAGTAGGTGCTCAGCATCAAGTTTTTGGATTAAAGGAGTGTGTCCCCATCTGAGGTAGGGAGTGTGGCTGTGGAGCCATTGCCATGCTGAATTATGTAAGCCATCTTCCCCAGTCTCTGAAGATTTAGGGTCTCTCTACAATGAGAGATTAAAAGGAAGGTACATCTCTGGTTCTAAAGCTCTGTCTGTAGTCATAGGGAGAAACTAGACTTCTCCTAAGGTCTGGAAGAGGAAAGGGAAGGAGAACTTGGACTGGAGGTTGGTGTTTGCCCTCAGCAAGAAAGCCAGAGGCAGAGGTGCTAGGTGAGGAAGAGACATCAGTCAAGAGTTATGAGGGGGCAGCTGGGAAGACAGATGGAGATAAAGAGAGAGGTAGACGAAGAGATAGAAAGAGGCGAGAGATAGATGGAGACTGAGATAAATGGAGAGAGGAAGGAAGGAAGAAGGAAGGAAGGAAAAAAGGAGAGAAGGAGTGAGGAAGGAAGGAAGGAAGAAAGGAGGGAGGGAGAGAGGAGGGAAGGAACAAGGGAAGGAGAGAGGGAGTGAGGAAAGAAGGAAGGAAGAAGGGAGGGAGGGAAGGAGGGAGGGAGGAATCTATAGAAAGAGATGTGGAAGAGGAATAGAATCATGGCAAGAGGAGAAGGTAGAAGGGAAACAAGAGAAAAACATCTTTTGTGGGGAAATAATCTGAGTGTGTGGGTGAGAGCGTGGGAGTCAGGACATATGTGCACCAGCCTCCAGTCAGAGTTCAAGAGACATCTGCTGAGCTGTTGCCCTCCTGTTTCAGCACATTGGACAGAGCCTATGCTGAGTCTTCACGTTGACCCTGCCACCCCTGTGACCTTGAGTAGGTTATTCTCCTATCTCAGCCTCAGTTCCTTAGCAATCAAATGGGTCTATTTACATCTGCCACCCAGAAACTTTGCTCCAGGGATAATCTGCAGTAACTACCAGCTAGATGCATCTGTGGAGTTTTAAAGAGGTTTGATGCCTGGGTTCAAATCTTCAGATATTTTTATGCAGTTGATTCGGGACAGAGCCTGACATTGGTATTTTTAAGAAACACACCGAGTAATTCTAATGACAGATAGTATGAAGAGTGCTCGTCAGCATAAAGGCTTTGGCCATGGGAAACTCAAGGAAGCTAGCACTGTTCTTTCTTACCTTCAAAATACTTGTTTCACTGATAGAGAAATTGGAGCCCAGAGAGGGAGGTGACCTGCCTGTGCCACACAGCAGGTGGGACAGAACCTTCAATAGGTAGAAAATCTGGAGGGACACGGGGCTAGTACAAAAGTTGAGCAGCAACTCCCCCACCTCCCTGCCCGAGAGCTTCCCAGTCACCCCCAGCCCCATGGGAAATCTGTAGGCTCAATTCATTTCCTGCGTGGCTACACACACTCCAGCCACAGAGGAACCCAAACCTGTTAAATTCTCCTTCCTCATTTGTTCTCTGACCCATTTCACATCTGAGTGCCGCTCAGCAAACCCACCTGCTGTCTTCAGCCCCAGCCGAGGGAGAGGCAGGAAGGCTTAGAGCTGGCCCTCCAGGATGCCAGCCAATGTGTCATGCTTAGGTTCAAACATGACTTCTCTAGACTGTACAACCAGAAAGGGCATCAGTGAAAAGAATCACTGCCAAGCTTTGCAGGGTTTTGTCAGTGACAAATCTCTTCCACATTGGAGGAGGATCAAGGCAGAATGAATGGTGTTGGCTCTGCTCTCTGAATGGCCCCCTGGTCCAAATGCTGGTTGCTTCTCTAGGGATCTTGCGGTGACCCAATCAATACAAGCAAATAATATTTCCAGTCTTATGTTTTATCATCTGGAAAATAGGGTAATGGTACCTTCCTCCTAAGTTTCCTATAAACATTTTTGAAGTGTGTCTTGAGTATGGTAAAAAAAATACTTAATAAACGTGAACTGAGGAGGGGAGGGAGAAGAAGATGGAGGAGGAGAGGGAGAAGAAAAAAAGAAAGAAGGAAAAGGAAGAGGAGGGGGAAAAAGAGGAGGAGTTGGAGGAGGAGGAGGAAAAGGAGGAGGAAGAGGAGGAGGAGAGGGGGGAGGAGATGATAATGATGTTGGTGATGATGGAGCTGTTCTGTTTATTACTTCAGGGAATAGTTATGAGCCATGGTAGATGGAGTACCCAAGATGTAGGGATGATACATGACTTGTCTGACTTCATCCAGAAAGCTAAGAGCAAAGCATAGACTGGAACTCACCTTTCCTCACTCAACATTCAATAAAGTCTGTGAAGTTGATTGCATTAGGAGACTTGAGAGAGAGCCTGTTTCTCTTGGAGTCGTCTGAAGCCCTGAGGATGGGTTTGCTCCTGCCCACCCGCTGCTCCCAGCATCTTCATGAGAAGGTGAATGCTGTGAGACACAGAGAGCAGAATCCCAGCTCTGCACCAGCTGGTGGCTCTGTGTCTTTGAACAAGCCAATTCCCCTCCCCAAGCCTCAGTTTCCCCTGTGTTCAATGGGAAGGGGGTCAGACTAGGTGGCTGCTGAGGCTCCAGAAGCACTGACTTCTGGGGCTTTCTGACATCCTGCTGTGATCCACACTTCACAATGAGTCCCAGGAGCCTCCGTGATTCTCTGGGGCCATTTAACAGCATCCGAATTCTATGTATGGGGGATTCAACGGATGTCTGGGGAGTTCTCTGTAGAAAAAGTATATTTCAATAGACATAGACTCAGGAGGTGTTTTCTCTAGAGACAGCCGAGCATGGCAGGGTGAAGACAGAAGGAAATCTCCAAGGCTTCCTGGGTCCCAAAGGCTGCAGGAGGAAAAGCTGTAGAAGGTGCATGTTTCTTGTGAGCCTGCTTTTTAACCAATATAGTGTCAGGAGCATTTATGTGGGTTGTCTCAGAGAATCCGCCAATCCACCAAACCCTGCATGTACTGTGGCTCTCAGGTGGCAGGTGAGTGAACTGAGGCTGAATGGACTCACTTTGAACTCCATGTCTAGGAGGTGGTGAAGCCAGGTTTTGACTTAGAAAGTCCAGTGCTCACTGCTGGACCACGTCTGTTTCTCATGGGTGGGAGCCCAGCTTCGGATTGGGTTCTCTGGGCAGGGCTGTAGAAGAATGACAGGGGCTGACCCTGTCCCGTGGAGCTGACAGTGAAGTCCACAAGAAGAGACAGGTAGGCACAGACAGTGATAGCAGAATCAAGAATCAAGCAGATGTGATATTAGAGGCAAAGGTTGAGGCAGGAAGCCATGAAAAGACCAAAACACCCAGACTAGCCTTCGATGGCCTGTGTTCAAGTCCTAGCTCTTAACGCTAACTATAGATTTTTTAACTTTGATTTTAAGTTCAGGTTTGGTGTACAGGTAAACTTTTGTCATGGGCATTTGTTGTACATGACTATTCCATGACCCAGGTAATAAGCCTAGTACCCATTGGTTATTTTTCCTGACCTTCTCCCTCAGCCAAACCTCCACCCTTTGGTAGGTCCCAGTGTGTGTTTCTGTCTGGTCCATGTGTCCTCATCACTTAGCTCCCATTTATTTATTTATTTATTTATTTATTTATTTTTTGAGACAGAGTTTCGCTCTTGTTACCCAGGCTGGAGTGCAATGGCGCGATCTCGGCTCACCGCAACCTCCGCCTCCTGGGTTCAAGCAATTCTCCTGCCTCAGCCTCCCGAGTAGCTGGGACTACAGGCACGTGCCACCATGCCCAGCTAATTTTTGTATTTTTAGTAGAGACGGGGTTTCACCATGTTGACCA
>PVKV010009645.1:0-14754 GCA_004027835.1 Alouatta palliata | reverse complement strand
CTCCCATTTATAAGTGAGAACATGTGGTTTTTGGCTTTCTCTTCCTGTGTTACTTTGCTAAGGATAGTGGTCTCCAGCTCCAACCATGTTCCTGCAAAGGATATGATCTTGTTCTTTTTTATGCCTGCATGGTATTCCATAATGTGTATGTACCACGTTTTCTTTATCCAGTCTACCACTGATGGGCATTTAGGTTGATTCCATGCCTTTGCTATTGTGAATAGTGCTGCAGTGAACACATGCAGGTATATGTCTTTATGATAGACACATCATAAAGATATGTATCTACCCAGTAATGAGATTGCTTGGTCAAATGGTATTTATGTTTTTGCTCTTTGAGAAATTTCCACACTGCTTTCCACAATGGCTGAACCAATTTACACTTCCACCAACAGTATATAAGCATTTCTTTTTCTCCACGTCCTTGCCAGCATCTTATTTTTTTGACTTTTTAGCAATAGCCACTCTGACTGGTGTGAGACAGTATCTCATTGTGGTTTTGATTTGTATTTCTTTAATGATCAGTGATGTTGAGCTTTTTTGTCATATGCTTCTTGGTCGCATTCACATCTTCTTTTGAAAAGAACAGAAGAACATGTCTGCACATCTCTTTCACCAAATTTTTTAACGCGGTTGTTTGTGTTTTTTTTTCTTGTAAATTTGTTTATGTTCTTTATAGATGCTGGATATTAGAGCTTTGTCAGATGCATAGTTTGCAAAAATGGTCTCCCCTTTTGTAGGTTGTCTGTTCACCATGTGCAGGACTCTGCTTCCTCCTTGGGCAATATCACCTTCTTTAAGCTCCTCTGTTTCACCTCCCATGGCCTCCCCTGGGCTTTTTCCTTAGGGAGGAGCCCAGGACTGGTAAGAGCTGAGGTTTTTTCTTCAGTAACAGACAGGGTAAATGCCAGGAGGAGAAGCAGATTTTCCCACTCTTCTCCTCACCTCCCCTGCCCTCCTGTGGTACTTGGTGTCTGCTTGTCAGGGAGAAAAGAAGGAAATGTACTTATTCCCTGAAATACGCCAAGAATGAAGACAGGAAGGTTTGGTTTTGACATTTATAAAAGAATCTTTATTCACGTGGTGACCAGAAGCATAGAGCCTGGAGTTAGGCTCTGTGGGCTTGCAACACCGGCTCCACTGCACCCCAGCTGTGTGACCTTGTGCAAGTGAGTTCACTTCTCTGAGCCTCAGTTTCTTCTTCTGTAAAATGGGGACAATCACTTCCCCACTGTGACTGTCATGTTTCCCATCTGCATTGGGAATTTGTAACTATGCTGATAATCACTGTCTACTTAGCAATTTGTCTCTTGTGTAACTTCCTAAAAACAATCACAATAAAAGCTGATGTATATAGTAATGTGCTCACTGCATGCCAGACACCATTCAGGGCATGTCACATGTATCAGGTAACTCACTTGATTGTTCTACAGCCCTGAGAGTTGTGTGCTATTACTACAGCAACTACGGGACAAATGGGGAAATGGGGACTCTGAGTGGTTTAGTCTGTTGGTCAAGTCCATCTATTATTATTACTATTATTTTTGAGAGACAGGGTCTTACTCTGCCTGCTAGGCTGGAGTGCAGTGGTGGAATCATAGCTCACTGTAACCTCAAACTCCTGGGTTCAAGCTCTTCCCACCTCAGCCTCCAAGTAGCTGGGATTACAGATGTGTGTCATCATGCCTGGCCTCTTTTTGATTTTTATTTTGTGTAGAGGTGGGGATCTTGCTATGTTGATCAGGCTGGTTTCAAGCTCCTGTCTTCAAGAGATCTTCCAGCTTCCGTCTCTCAAAATGCTGGGATTACAGGTGTGAGCCACTATACCCAGCCAATGGCATTTATCCTTAAAGTGGCAGAGCTGAGATTGGAACTCAGGTTCTGTTGACTTCGGGCTCATGTACGTATCCATGACTCCCTAGGCCTCCTGACACTGGAGACATGGCCTGCCTGGCAGGCTGCCGCGGGTACTGATGTGTCCCCCATCCTCATCTGGGCTTGCCAGCCTGACTCAGAGTCCTTTTACCTCCATGCACAGCCCTGCCTCCCCCTCTCTGGCGGAGAAATCTTGCTGAGCCCTCCGCAGGGCTCTGGCCAAGGTCCGGACTGATTATTGACAAATTAAAAATATAAGCTATTGACCAGACGCCGGGATGGAGTCCCAGAGCTGCAGACCTGAATCTCAATGAAGCAGCTGAGCGTGAAGATCGATTCTGCAGGTGGAGGAGGAGGCAGACAAATTGCCCCATGCATAATGCAGAATCTGATGTTCTGGTTAATAACTGCCTGGTGGGGAACAGACGGGGGGTGGCCTGCCTGAGTCAGCTCTCTCACCACCCAGCAAGGCTCCCACATTTTACACACCTGACCCAGCCCTCAACAGTCCCATTGGAGAAGGAATCTCTAATTCCATTTTACAGACAAGCACATTTAGAGACACACAGGTATTGCCCAAGTCTGAAAGCTACTGAGTGTGAGGCCCAGAATTTGAACCCAGGTCCTCCTAACTACAAAGCCTGGTGCTTAGAGGCTCAAGCAAACTATGGTTTCAATCCCAGCTCCATCTCCAACTTTTCTGTGTGACGTTGGGAAAATCACCATACCGCCCTGAACCTCAGCTTCCTCTTTTAAAAAGGTGGATGGGCAGGGCGCGATGGCTCACGCCTATAATCCCAGCACTTTGGGAGGCTGAGGCAGGCAGATCACGAGGTTGGGAGTTCAAGACCAGCCTGGCCAACATAGCGAAACCCCATCTCTACTAAAAATACAAAAAAAATTAGCTAGGCATGGTGGCGGACACCTGTAGTCCCAGCTACTTGGGAGGCTGAGGAAGGAGAATGGTTTGAACCTGGGAGTCAGAGGTTGCAGTGAGCTGAGATCACACCACTCCACTCCAGCCTGGGTGACACAGCGAAACTCTAGCTCAAAAATAATAAATAAATAAATAAAAATAAAAAGATGGATAATAAAATCTACCTTACTAGACTGTTGCAGGCATGAAATGAGAAGGTGAGGGATGCTGCTTTCTGTGTTGGACATCTTCTGTGTGCCCCTCTCAATCCTCCTTCTTCTTCCCCACCCTGCTGCCATTCGACTCAGGCAGCTGATGGTGGGCCATTTCAGTGGCATCCCTTGCTCTTTGGCTGCCGGTACAGCTCAGCCAGCGGGAGGTGATGTCAGGAAATTGGAGGGTGGGCGGAGCGAGGTTGGGATATTTCTCTCCTCTGTTCCCTCCCTGCCTGGCTCTGGGTTAGCTGTGGCTAGGTTGCTCTACCCGGTACCTCTCACAAAAACAGTCACAGCTGTCTCTAAGGTCCCGCATCACTCACCTCCTTCAGCCGCCTTCAGCCTAGGGAAGGATGGAAGGGCTCCCTGCTGTTGCTCCCTGTGAGAGTGCTGTATCATCTCTGTTGCTCTTTCTGTCTTCCTTCAACGCTGTCATTAGTATCCCATTCTTAAACTCTCCTCAGTTATCTCACTGAATATACCATCTCTTGTCTGATGATCCACTTTGTAACCTGTAAAGTGTGGTGCACAGGCAAACGGCTATACTAAAAATCATTGCTATCTGTGTTACCCTCGTCAGTTAGTGTCACTCCTCCATCCATCTCCCTCTAATACCCCTCCGTGAACACCCATCTCACTAAATCTAAACATACCAGTTTGTACAGGGGCCGCCTCTGCTGGGCTGTGACCTCTTTGAGGGCAGAGCCTGAGCTCATGCAACACGGCCCCTTGATGTACAACCCCCATCACAGGACGAGGGACAAGGAAGGGTTCAGTGAGTGTTTGACAAGTAAATAGGTGAGCTTTAGATTACTTCTGTGGGCTCACACAGTGAGAGTCTGACATGGAACTAGAACTCAGCTCTCCCAGCTCCCAGAACAAGGATCTGAAAATGCCTGCTAAATGAATAAGTGAACAAAATATGGACAGATGAATGATCTCTCCAGAGACAACTGATGAAAAATGCTTCTTCCTTCTTCCTGGCTGCAGTGATGCTCAACTGGGGGTGATTTTTGCTCTTCCTACCCCATCAGGACACATTTTGGCAACTTCTTGAGATATTTTTGGTTGTTTGATATTTGGGGGTGGGTATGCTACTGGTATCTGGTGGCTCTACTGCCCAGGGGTGCTACTGAACATCCTACAATCCCCAGATTAGAGAATTATTTGCCCCAGAGTGTCCACAGTCATGGAGATTGCAGAGGCTGGGAAATGTTGGCTTACCAATACACACCTTCTGAGGCACCTGCCAACCCGAATGCCTCCAAATTGAGGGAAGGTTTTCTAATTTTACTCAATTGACCGGAATTTTTCCCTTATTATAAAAACGTGTTTATAATACAAAACGTAAAAATACACAAAAATAGAAGGAAGAAAATGAAACATGGTCCCCAATTCCCCAAACCACTGTTAATTTTATGGCGAATATTCTTCTGCTAATATTTCTGAATTGACATAGTCCCCATGCAGACACATGCTCGCACACATATCAAAGTCACTTAAAAAATACGGTTTTCTGTACATTTTCACCATATTACATCTTAATCGTTAGTCTTTCACAACTTTTCTAAATGGCCGTACAGAATCCATCTTATGTACCATCCGTAACAGCCTGTGAATATGTAAGATGATTCCGATCTCTGTATCTATGATGTTCTCTGAGGATGACTTCCTGGACATGGGATCACTGGGTCAGAAACCGTGAGTTTCTAAAGTACTTGATGGGCAACTGGATGCCTTCCAGAAAAGTGACTCTTCTTCCAGCCATGGTCAAGGGCTCTATCTTGCCTTCCCCTTGCCAACATGAAATAAACTCATTAAAAACGTGTTCCAAACCCACCATTTGCTCCTAGTGAAATTGGCTCTGTGAATTTTTTTTCATGTGTTCATTCAGTAATTTGCATTTCTCCTTCTGGGAGCTGTCCATTTCTGTTGACTCTTTTTCTCTTAGGGTTTTAACGTTTTCTATTAGATATGCAAGAGCTTTGTAAAAAAAATATTGAGGGCACGAAGCATTTGTTTATCATAAACGTTGCAAATATTTTTCCTCAGTTCACCAGTTGGATTTTAATTTCATTTATGATGGCTTTAGCCACACCAATTTTTTTTCCCAGTTTAATTTCAGGCACACAAATCTATCCAATTTTCCCCTCCTTTGTGATTCATTTCTTTGTTTTTCTTTTTAAGAAATGTCTTCCTCTCCCTGGTGTCATTAACTCCCCATTTTTGTCTGCAAATTTTTTATTACATGTTACATTTGACTCTGAGTTTACAAAATCCATCTGGAATTTATTTTGTTGAATAAAGTGAGAATCCATGTTGACCTCCTTCCTTATTTCCCCCCCACCCTCAAAGTCCAATATTCCTAGGGGAGGATTTGCAATGAGACATCTAGTGCACCCACCCCGACCTGTGCCAGCCTGGGAGGATAAGCAGAGCTGGACCCTTCAGCTATCACAGCATAGCCAGGGCTCCTCTGTGGGAGCTGCAGCCCAGACTCCACCTTGGTCATCTCAGAGGCTGGGATGGGCCTAGCACCACTGGAGCCCAGAAGATGAGAGATATGCTGGCCTTCCTTCTGCAGGGGATCCTGAGACTACCTTATAGCAGTTAGGCCCTCCAAAGGTCTAGGATTTTCCCATCATGTAGGTCTGCTGCATTCTGCCTGTATCTATTTACTTTATGGTTTGCCCTTGAAGTTAACTCAAATTGGACGCAGGAGTCACCATGATCAGACGCCTCCTGTGTTCTGACCTGACCACGTTATTTATTGTAGTGTCTTATGTCCCCAGGGTGAGGGGTGTTGGAGCACCCTGGTGGATGGAGCAGGGATCAGGCTGGGCCTGGGTGTCAGGCAGACTCCCCTGGCCCCTAAAATCTCTACTGTGTGACATTAAGCAAGTCTTTCTCTCTACCTCACTGGGTGCTGCATATTTCACACTTTAAACAGGAACCGCCCTGTCTACCCATAGGAAGTTAACACAAGCGGATTGCTTCCCACAGTGGCCAAAACACTATGGGGCTGGGCAAGGTGACTCACGCCTCTAACCCCAGCTCTTTGGGAGACCAAGGTGGGCAGATTGTTTGAGTCCAGGAGTTTGAGACCAGCCTGGGCTTTTCTAACTCTACAAAAGATAGAAAACCTAGCCAGGTGTGGTGGAGCTCACCTGTAGTCCCAGTTACTCGTGGGCTGAGGCAGAGAGATTGTCTGAGCCCCAAAGTTTGAGACTGCAGTAAGCTATGATTGCACTGCTGCACTCCAGCCTGGGCAACAGAGCAAGACCCTGTTTCAAAGGAAAAAAAATCCATAAAACAAAAAACAAAGAAAAGAAAACACCGACACCACAGTGGGTATCTGCTCAAGAAATAGAACTACAGATTACGCAACTATTTTCCACTTTCAAAGCAAGAACACTCCTATCTCACCCAAGGATTTGATTTGCTTCTGTTGATGGGCTGGGGAGAATTACATAACTCTCCAGGCTCTGTTTACTGTGCTGGCTTCCAGGAAAGTGTTACCTAAGGAGACAGTGGGTGAAGAGGTTAAGAGTGTGGGCTCTGAATGTGGACTCCCTGGGCTCACGTCCCTAGCAGTGCTCCTGGGCTGAGGCAGTTTGTCCTGCCCAGTCTCTTAAAGTCTGTTTTTCTCATCTGAAAATTGAAAACTAGACACTCTACTTCTGAGAGTTTCAAGGATCAGATGAGATAATCCATTTAAAAAATGCTTATCTCATTGGCTGCCAAATAGAAAGCCCCCCATTCCATTTCCTACAGCTTCAAAATTTACATTCATTTATTCATTTGTCATTTTTCACCTCTGTGTTTCCCAACACCTGGTACATAGTAGGGGCACAGCTGAGTAATTCTGGAATAAATGAATTTTAGAGCATTATCATGAGTCAAGTTCTAGGCCAGTCACCGCAGATACTCAGGAGCTCAGGATCTAGCAGGAAGGACAGACACGAAACCAAACCAAACCAAACCAAACATTTTAGGGTTGTTAGTGTCACAAAAGAGACACGCCTAACATTGGAAAGGATTGCAAGGGCAGTGTGGTTCTCATCTGAGCTAGCAGAAGCAGGTGATGCCTAAGGTGGATTCTGAATCCAGGTAGGAGCCTGCGGAGTGGAGACATGAGTTCTGAGCACATACATGAGCTCCCCTAGTTCTGAGCCTTAGTCAACCTTGAGTTGTGGCTTCCCATTTTACAGCCAGGAAGCCTGAAGTCCTGGGAGGTTGCAAGACTCTTGTTGGTTACACAGATGAAAATGATGAAGACTGAGCTGAGTTGTTGAACTTTTAGAGCCAATGTCTTATTCTAGAGCTACCTTAGACCTTGTGTGAGGCCAAGGTTAGGGTGGGAGGGTTTTAAATGACAAATACAGGAAACGCACTTCAGACCCTGCAGTCATTTTCCCCAGATGACCCTGCCTTCCTTGTCCCTGTTATAACAGGCTGTGATTGGGCCATTTACACACATGCCTTTAAATCCTTTGAGAATCTAGCCTCTGAGTACTGTTCATGCTCCATCCTGGAAAGCCCTTGGATCTGTGCGTCTCTCTCCCACTCATCTCAAGCCAAGATGCTGCTGAAGCCTTCTCATTTGGTCTCCCAGCTTCTACTCCTTCCATCTATGATCAACGTCACAGCCAGAAATATTATTTCAAATCACGCATATGATCGCATTACGTTCCTAACACCCTCCATGATTCCCACCGTCCCTGGGATGAAGTCAAAACTCCTTGGTACGGTCCACCAGGTCCTGCATGACCTGCCTCCTGCTGACCTTTCCAGCCGTGTCTCTGGAAACCTTCCCCTTCTCACTCCTACTCCCTTGAGCTGCCTCATTCTTTCCATTTCCAAAAGATATTCTGCTGACTCTTGCCTCTGGGCCTTAGCATGTGCTAGTCCCTCTGCGTCCGCCCCTTCCTCATGATCACCCAGCTAACTCCAACTCTTCCATGGAGCTTTGGTTTTAGGACTCACCTCCTCCAAGAAGCCTTCTGGGGCTGACATCGTGATGGTGTGTATCACGTGGTAAGAGGATTGTCTGCTTGCTCTAGCCCTCATTTCTGAAAGTGTGCACCATGGAACATCTATATCAGCAGCTCCAGGGAGCCAACTGAAATGCGGATTCCCAAGGCCCACAACAGGCCTCCTGCCTCAGCATCTCTTGAAAATGGATTCTTTGTATTTTTATAACTTTTTTTTTGTTTGTTTTACCATGGACATTCTCAAACAATACATGAAAGTAGAAAGGACATTGTAAAGCCACGGGTAGTCTAGTAGCAGCAACGGCAGAATCCCCTGGCATCTTTAGACCTGCAGCATCTGCCCCCAACCCCAGACCTATTGGATGTGAGTATCTGGGGTGAGTTCCAGGAATCTGCATTTCATAGGCCCTCCAGGAGCTTCTGATGCCCACTCGATTTGGAGCTGCATGAGCAACTCCCACAGCTGTCTACTCCTGGCCCCTGTTGTTCCATCTACATCACTTCTCCCTCAATGTACTGCCTCTTGTTTTATTTTAGAGCAACTCTAAAAATTGTGTCATTTCATCCTTGGATATTGCTGTATGCATCTTTAAGAGATATGGACTCTTTTAAAAATACGTTTTAAATTCTAACCGCTATGTCATTATTCCCTAGGGTCATTCTAACATGTGTCAAGTCTGAGATGCTGCTTGGGTATTCTGTGCGTTCTGGGAGGGCAGGGGCCAGAGCTGTCCTCATCACCAGAGGCACTTGCCAATATCCTGCTGAATGTCGGCAGTTTGAACAGGAACGTGGAGTATACAAGGAGAGGGGGACGGGAAGAGTTAAACTCTTCACAGGAGGAAGGAGCCAGACCTCACGGGCAAAAGGAATTTTGTTTTCTTTTTTTCTGCCTTTGCAGCCCCAAGCCTGGAGCTTGGTACTCTGGGGAAGGCACCAATCAGACTGCTGCCTGCATGTTGGAAAATATTTATGTCACCTACCAAGCTGGGAGTGTACTCAGCAGGCTTCCCGGGTCCTCCTGATAGACAAGGTCGCATCCCAGCAGCTGTGAGGAAGGAGGCGTGCCGGCCTGGCAGCTGTTCTGGGTGCCAGGGGGCTGCCAGCGAACGTGGCATCACACAGGAGAGAGAGATGCACTTCTGTGACCCCTGGCTCTCAGGCAGCAGGTGATGGGGGATCCCTGCTGCCTGAGACAGCTCCTGGGAGCGCAGACCAGCTGGAGGCAGGGAGTGGGGGCCTGAGAAAGGACAAGCTAAGGGCATGAACAGGAAGACAGGGTAAGGATGAGCCAGGCGTTGACAAGGTGCCGGCACCATGCTGAGTACTCTATAAGTGTCATCGTTCAGTCAATCTTCGTCACATTCCCTGAGATGGTTAGGGGTATGCCCATTTTACAGATGAGGAAACTGATGTTTTGAGAGAGTTGGTGAAAAATGGAGCTGGGACTCAATTTCTAAATTGTCTTTCTTAGATCCTGCATACATCACAGATGTTTACCATTTGGCCATAACTCTGATGTAGAAAAGAAACACCAACAACAATCTATCTGTTTATCTACCTACTGTCTGTCCATTCATTCACCCATTCATCCACTCAAATCTATATACCCTTCTGTCTGTTTATTATCCATCCATTCATCCATCCATCCATCCATCCATCCATCCAAATCTATCTACCCTTCTGTGTATTTATTATCCATCCATCCATACATACATACATACATACATCCAAATCTATCTATCTCCCTCCCTGTCTACCTATCTGGTCATCTATTCAAATGTCTATCTACCTATCTATCTATTTATCCATCCATCCATCTACCTATCAATTTATCAACTTAAATTCGACTGTGAAGTCTCAGCCCGTAGCATTGGAAAGCCCTCTAATTTTGATCAAAAGCAATAGCAAGACCTCGAAGTCATGTATCTGAAAATGTGAAGCCGGGACACCGATGACCAATTTTATGGTCCCACCACTACCATCAGGATGCAAATTGCCCCAGGCTGCACTTCCCAGCTGTTAACAGTGTGGATTCTGGAGCCAGACTTCCTGGGTGCAAATTCCACTTGGGTAACTTACTTCTCTCTGTGCCTCAGTTCCTCACCTATTAAATTGAGATATTAATAGGCCTTCTAACATACGTTTTGAAGATTAAACAAATGAATATTTGTAAGATGCTTAGAATTGTGCCTGGCACTGAGTCCTGTATTATACATAGCTGTTGTCCTAATTACTCTGGCTGTGTACAAAACTTACTCCAAAATTCAGTGGTGTAAAGCAAACACAACTTATCTATTACGCTCATGGAGTCTGTGGGTTAGGAGTTCAGACAGGCCACAGTAGGGATGGTTTGTTCCTGCTTCGTTTTCTCCAGGATTTCAACTGGAATTCTTGAAGTCTGGAGCTGGAATCTCTGAAATCTCGTACACTCATATATTTGACAGTCGAGTGGTTTATAAGCTAAGGCTTTATCTGGGACTACAGCCCAGCACATTCACCTACATGTGGCTTCTTTATGGAGTCTGGGCTTCCTCACAACATGGTAGTTGGTTTCAAGACTGAGCATCCCAATAGAAAGAAGGCCAGGTGGAAGCTCCGTCTTTACAACCTAGCCTCAGAAGTCACATACTATTACTATTAATATAAATTTGTCAGAGCAGTCTACAGGCCCTCCCAAGTTCAAGAGGAGAGGGAAAAGATTCCACCTCTTGATAGAATATGGTACAGCCTTCGAATAAGGTAGGATTGGAAATACTGCTGTGACTGTTTAGGGAAATGTCATCTGTGGCAGCCATGATTGGCTATATTCAAGCTGCGAGCATCAGGAACTTGGGGAAGAGGGTCTCGGGGAATGCCTGTAGCCAGGATTAACCCTCCCTGGGCTCACCCACAATTGTTCCTTCCAAGGTCTGGTCACCTCCGCGGTATACTCACGTGCCTTCCCCACCATCCATCCCTCAACCTCGTTTTGGACCCTAGGTGCTCCATCTGCATCCCTGTTGCCCCCAAAGTGTGCTGTTTCTTTTTCCCCTTGAGAGCATCTGGGGTCATATTTTCATGCAGTCAGACACTTAACAAAACAAATGAAGGTCCCCTGGCTTATGCTTGCACCTTCTCCTCTAGGCGGGGAAGGACCTCAGGCCTGGGTCCCAAATGGAAGAACAGGAAAAGGTAGGAGAATCAACATATTTATGCTATGAACCAGGCCCAGGCCCAACTCAGAGATGCAAGGATTGCCTGCCTCCTCTGTCTCCTCTCTCCATGCCAAAGGAAGTCATGGGGCATAGAGAGGCACTAGGAGTGGGGCTGGAAGCCTTGACAGGGGCAGCAAAGAACTGAGAAATCCAGTCTAGCTTCACCTGGCAGCTATGCGGTTGATGGGGCCAGACAGGAGACCTTGGACGCAAGCCACAGAAACACAACTCAAACAACTTCAATATGTTTCCAGATCCGTGGAGCCTTCTTCAAGGCTCTTAGCCCAGAGGAAATTTTATAAACACCTGTGTGGCTGTTTGGTTCAACTCTTAGTCCCCACAGCCCCCACCTAACCTGCATTTCCAGGGACCTGGCATCCTGTATTGGGAAGGACTGTGCATGGTACTGTGTGACAGACGTGACAGAGCATGTTATTAGCTAATTAAATAATCCATGCAACAAATCAACCTCACCGAGTGCCAGTTCCATGCCAGGCACTGTCCTAGGGCCCAGGGATGTGGCAGCAAAGGAAACTGGCACAGTTCCTATCATCACGGAACTTAATTCTAGCAGAAGACAATAGACTACATGATAAATAAATGTGCTAAATAAATGTGCATGATAAATAAAAAAAAGAGTGACAGGGGAGTGGCTAATTTACATGAGAACAGAGACCTAGCAAAAGAAGGAAGCAAGTCATGGGGCTGCAGGAGAAAGGGTGTTTCTGGTAGAAGAGACAGCAGGTGCAAATGGCCTGAGGTATGTCAGAGCAGCAGCAATGTCAAGGTGATTGGAGTGGAGTGAGGTGGAAGCATAACGAGAGATAGGTGGAGGGAGCTATGCGGGGCCCCGTAGGGCACAGTAAGGATGCTGGATTTCAGAATAAGCTGTGTATGTGATAAAATGAACGGACAGATTAATGAAACAATAGTGACACGGACGCACGGATGGATAGATGCTTACATGCATGTTTGGAAGATGGGGTGCACTTACAGCTGTGTGGACAGACAGACGGACGGATGAGCGGATGAACAAACGGTTTGGTGGCGTGCACGTGTGAGTAGATGAATGGGTGGAGAGATGGGCAGATAGATGGAGGAATCGATGGAGAGACGGACAGACAAACAGATGGATTGTTGGACTCTAGAAACACACACACTAAGATAAACCTCCTTCGTTCTTTCTAAAAATTTATTTACTTATTTATTTCTAAGATGGAGTTTCACTCTTGTTGCCCGGACTGGAGGGGAATGGCATGATCTCGGCTCACTGCAACCTCTGCCTCCTGGGTTCAAGTGATTCTCCTTCCTCAGCCTACCGAGTAGCTGGGATTTCCTTCGTTCTTTTTCAGTACTGCCTTTTCATTTTCTGTCCCATATTACGGTCCCACCCCAGCAAGAGAAACACCCCAGGAAGAGCAAGGCATGGCCCAGCTCATGATGCCCAGCTGCTCTCAGGAGCACAGGCTGAGCCTTAAATAATGCCTCCTCCTCTTCCTCCTCCTCTGGAAGAGCCGTTCTGGTGGCGCGGGCACCAAGAGGCGTTTGGGGCAGGCAGCCGTCACTAACAGATTCATTAAGCTCACTCCAGAGCAACGATAAAAAATCAATTTAGTTCACCAGGCAGCTTGAACAGGAGCCAGGAGCAGGGGAGCCCTCCATCCGTGAGCTGGGGGCGTGCAAAGAGGTGCCGTGGAATCGGCGGGGGCCAGAGCATGGCAGTGCTCTGTTGTCGAGGACCCCCCACTGCGGGGTTGCAAGAGCTCTGATGGGAAGGCCTGCCAGGGGAGGCGACGGGCGCAGGTTGGTTGCCTCTGAAGCACCCCAGGCAGAGCTGCAGACACACCCGCCTCACTGGCATGCAGGCCATGATCTCTCTCCCCCACTGCCTTAACTCGTTAATTTATATTTTAACAATCCTGGAGAGCTGACTCTGCACGAGGCTGGCGGCATGGGAGATGGAGACGTGGGAGATAGAGGCGTGGGAGATCGCGGCATGGTCTCCGCTCCTGCGGTGCTCCAGTCTGGCTGGGGAGAAGATCCGGGCCCAGTGCAGAAAGGCAGGTGTAAGCAGAGGTTTGGAGAGCGGGCAGAGGAGAACAGAAGGGGAGAGGATGGCGCTGGGGTTCAGCAGAGGCAGGATATTGGCATCCATCGATGTCAAAGCAGGAAACATGTGGCATGCAGCAGGAAATAACCCAAGAGGGGTCATTGCAGCAGCATGGGTTGAAAGAAACAGTAATAAGAGGGAAGATGAGGGGGACTCACAGAGATGGCGCACCTCGGTGTTAGCAACCGCAGGGAACTGCTGGTACCCTCAGGCCTGGACTGGAACCCACAGAGAGGCCTGGCTGCCAGAGAGGACCATCCGCCAGGGACATGGGCTCCAGTAGACACAGTCCTGCCACCAACTTAGGACCAGCAAGGAAGAATGAGGACACAGGTCTCTTCGCCTGCCTTGCCTCTCATAGTTTGAGTCCCTTTCGGACCTGTATCAGGAAGCCAGAACTCAATGAGACAGGTGACTCGATCTGGAGAAGCTGCATTCACAGGGCACAGGGCTTGGAGGACAAGGGACAAGAAAAGGCTGGAGGACAGACAGCGAAGAGACAGGACCACACTAGAACAATCCGGATGATGCAGTGGGGAGAGAAGTCACCCACTGAGCCCCATCAGGGGACTCGGGGGCTTCCTAAGAGTCCTGGCTGCAACCAGGATGAATGGGCTTGTGGCATCTTCCTAGGACAGGCTGAATGAAGTGAAGGGATGGGAGCAGGTGGGAAGTGGTGAGAGAGACAGAGGGGGAGACACACACAAAGGGACAGAGGGATGGTGTGAGGGGGTGGGAGAGAAACAGAGGGAAATGGAGACAAAGAGGCAGAGAGGGAAGATGGCTCTGCAGAAACAGAGAAAGAGAGAAAGACACAGAGAGACTCAGGCAGAGGACATCCAGGCAAAAAGGAGGGAGGGAGAGAGAGGGGAGCAAAGTAAACAAATGGAAAAATGTACCTAAAGGAGCAAGAAAGACAGAGACTAAGACAAACAGAGGAGCGAAGAGGAAAAGAGATCAACAAAAAAGAAAGAGGAAGAAATGAGAGAAAATTCCGTCCAAGCTACAGAATTCAGACTCCCGGAGCAGAGAAGATGAAATAGAAAAATACAAACACAACTGAGGAAGTCCCTGGGAGCCCAGAAGGCCAGCGGGAGGCAGGGGCAAGAGTCTGAGAAGTGCCTGCCAACTCTCAGAGACACGTCAGTATCTGGAGGACGCCTGGGCTTGGCCCCCGTGCTCAGCATCTGCGTGCCCTTAGCTTCTTCAGGGTTGGTGCTCAGTCTGATCCTCTGCAAAGAGAAGATGGTATAAGGCTTCACTTTAAGGGCAGGTGTGTGGATGAGCTGAGTTGGAAAGAGAAATTTCTGGGCTCAGGGTCATGCCACACTCTCCAAAGCATGGCAACTGAAAACGTCTAAAGAAAGACACGAACACTCGCATCCAGGTGGGAAGTTGCAGAAATCGGGGTCCAGGAGGTATTTACATGCAGCTTCCTATCTCCGCA